>BSBK01000767.1:600000-827500 GCA_027943335.1 Chamaecyparis obtusa | reverse complement strand
TTGATTATGATGTAATATTATTTTTTGTCCATTTATATGCCTCTTTAATTATTTGGGGTGCATTCTGAGGGCCAGATTAAGGTTTAGGGTTGTCCAGTGGATTAGGGACAACATATACTTTCCTAAACTCAATCAATTGTGATATTGCATTGATGTGACTTCTTGTATGTTGTATTATGGATCTCATATGTGTTTATGATGTTTTTTGGGGGGGTTAGGGAACCAAGTACACTAGGTGAGAGGCTTGTGGTGAGGGGTTGAGGCCCTAAGTGGTTGCTAGGGTAACCCACTGTAGAGTTATCTTAATAAAGTGGTAACATTAATAAAACTTATTGGGATGGAGGAAATTTTACACTAAAAAAAGATTTATTTGATGTCTCTCTCATTCCAATAGTGCTATTACAGACTAGGGATGGGAGTGGGAGAAGGTGCCTTTGTGATGGCACAATCAAACAACCTTGTCTCCATGAAAGGTGTTTGGTTCTGCATATGCCTACCTAACAGCCAGGAAGGATAGTACTAGGGTAACCCAAGGGGTGAGGGCTATGTGATGACACTCACCTATCTTGTAGCTTATAATACCTACCAATGTAATCATACCTCCGGTGGTCCTTGTTTCCTTATTGTGTCTTCAATTGTGTATGTTTTGGGAAAGTTTATAGCCACCTTAGGTATGTCTTATTTGTTACCTCTTGCATGGGCCTTGGTTTCTATCTCCTATCTCAGGAGAGTGGTATTTTTGGTTCCACATGGTTGGGTGGTTAATCTTTATTATATCAAGGTGTTATTTGTGGTCTCTTGGATGATGTTTGGTCATGTTCATTTCCAGATTTGTAGTTGAAGATTTCATATTGTAGATTGTATTGTGTTGAGATGTATTGATGTATATGTACTCATCTCCTAAAAGGGGATATATTGAGGCATAATGATGTATATTAATTATATTTCAAATAAATGTATAAGGGAATGGATACTCCTAAGTGAAAAGAAAGGGGAAAATATTATATTATGTGTTCAACATATTGTTAGCATTAAAAAGAAGTTGTTTGTATTACTTGCTCATGTTTATCATATTCTTTAATGATGTTCATTTATTAAGGAAATGAACTTAGATATAGTTATTTATTGTTTTACCAAGTAAATTACTTATTATCTCCTAATAAAAGGTTCAAGGAAATTAGTGTGAACTGATAGATTAGTAATTGGAATTATAAATAATGAATAGTTATGAATCAATAAAATAAGTTAGTGACTTGATTTTAATTTTCAATAGTTGGTTTATGTTTACATAGTGCATAAAATGAGTATGGATTAATGAAGTACATAAGATAATTCCTACCTTAATGAATATTTATCTTTTACATAAATTATTAAAAGAAAGTGATATATAGGATAGTAGATGTTTATGAAATCAATATAAAATTAATTATATGAGTTGATAAAAGGACTAATGTTGTTAGATGATTAACTTTTGTTTAATGAAAGAAACGAGTTAGGGAACATTTACCTTGGTGCATTAAAATGAACATAGACCAATAAAGCTCATAATTCAATGAATCTTATGAAAGTAAATAGGTTAGATAATGTTACTTTAGTAGTGACATTAGGGAACCTATGAGGACTTGGGTTGATTATATCTTGCATTCAAGTTTATAAACAAGTTCATAATTACATTCTAGAAATATGAAGTAGTGATGAGTATTATTCTAGAAAAAAAAATTACTTGCATCTTTAGAGGTTTTATGTCTTGGCCTCCCAAGTTCCCTGGAAATGTCTTACATGAACTAATACGATGGACTTTAGGAGGTTAATCAAGAAAGGACATATAGATATAATCATTACTAATTTAGCTAATGTGGACAAGCATATTGTTGAAACTATGTCTAAATTTAGCAAAATCCTTCAATTTGGTTATCGGTTATTGAAATCAAGGATAGAAGATGAGTGTGAGTTAAGGTGCTTAATTTCACTTGAAGTATAAAGTATATGAAGGAACATTCTTGTTAGCTTTCCATCAAAACATTTGTATTCTTCTAACATTCTGCAAAGAGGAGTACTGATAGCTATAGAGACCTCAATTCCTTTAAACAACCTTTATTCCAAGAATTTCGGATTCCATTATAACATTTTTCATTGATCTATTTACAAGTTGGACTGTAGTAGCTTGAAAATGAGGTTGGAAATGGATACCCGCATCAAGCTCAAATCCTCAAAGGAGAAAACAATATTTCATACACTTATTCAAGAGCATAAATTGGAAGAAGTTTCCAAGTTCAAACACCATATGGTTATGGATGCAATGAAAAGGATCCAAGGCTTCAATTTCCTTAACACAAATCACTTTCACAGAGTAAATTTGGGCATATGTGTTGGTTTCTTGGCCTTCATTCTTGTGGCTAGGGAGAAGAAATCAATTGCAGAAGAATTTTTCTCTAGATTATTCAAGGAAAAATATATAGTGGGATTGCATGAAGTAATCAACAATATGGATGCATATTTGACCACCTCGTTCCCATTTGAATACACAATGGAGAAGAGGGAGGGAGACCCTTCACTTGTCCTAGTTATAGGTAGAAGAGGAAGATATATGATGCCCCCCCAAGAAGATTTTTCATATTATGGGGTTGGGAATGAGAATACCAAGACCTTAAAAAGAGCATGATCAGAAGATGAGAAACTTTTCTATAAAAAAATTTGGGTCTTCTGGATGGTATAGTGTTCCCATATGGTGATAATCTAGACATAGATTCAATATATATTTTATAGGAGTGGAGAAAGTGCTCCATTTTAGTTTATATGGATTATTAGTTTAAAATTTCTTACTCATGAGTATTTCTATGAACTTCATGTAGCTTTCAAACTCATATTAATTCAAAAAAATTAGCTTCGGGCCCTTATTCATCAACAAAAGAAATGATGCCCAAAAACCATCGATAATCCTCTTTATACGGCTTTTCTCTTTCCATCGATATAAACATTTTCATTTTAATATTTTTCCAGCTCTGTCATGGTTGACTCGAATAAATATATTTCCCCCCTTTCTTCAATTCAACCCATAGTATTAAACATATAACTTGGGCACTCCAATTAATATTTTAACTTAGGCTTATATCAAGCCTTACTAAAAAAACAAATCGGTCCCCTCGTATGTGATTCCTTCAAAAGTAATTTGACCAAGACACCAATAACTTACTTAGGTTTAAAAATAATTAAATTGCATAAATCATTACTTAAGTGGGCCAATAATAATAATTAATTAAGAATGTTGTATAAGGTTAGAATTTAAAGCCCATGCATAATTAATTATTATTTTAATCCCTCCAATACATTTCACTTTAGCCTACAAAAATAAAATATGCTAGGAAAATTAATCATTGACACACTTAGGTAGAAAATGACATTACATAAAACTATAGAATAGTGGAAGACAAATGCATTCTGGAGATTGTATTTAGTGTTTCAGAGTTATTTTCCTAGGTTCAAAAGTCTCTGGTCCATCTGGATGTCATTTGTCCAGTAACAAAGTTTTGTAGTTGAAGATGACAATGCTATAATTATGGTTTCTGGAAGGTCTCTATTTCAAGAAATAAAGGATGAGGATATGTAGATGAGTTTTGTATGATATTCAAGTTTTAGTGTTGTTTTTGGTGTTTCCTAGTGTTTTAATTTTTTATTTCCAATGTTCCAAAAATAGTGTTTTCAAGTGTTGTAGTTATCATAGGTTTGTGGTCTAGTCTGAAAATATGTTGTGATGACTTTTAACATGGTCTGTTGGTAAGTGGTATTGTTCCTAATATGGCATGTGGATGTCCCAATATAGTTGGAAAGATAAGTAGTTCTTTGGTTAGTGTGTCTACACGTTTGAGATGGCTATGGAAGTTATTCTAGTAATTACAGATCTAGCATCAGAGTATGTGTAGCATGTTCATGGTCCCCATCTCCCTTGGAGTAGATCGTGCTTCTTGATTTACGTATGGGTTATACATTTAATGTTTATCTCTTATCCAGCTGGGTTTTTTCTATGTATGACCTATGAATTTAATGTTTCTCTCTTATCTAGTTGGGTTCATTATTTGTTTTGGTCTGGATGCTTTTGGCATGGGACCTTATTTCTTTTTTCATTGTCATGGCCAATTTGTAACTTAAATTGTAATATCCTTTGGCAAGGTTGATCTTGTTGTAAACTTCAATGATCTATCTTGTATATAAGTACAGTTTGTGCTTTGGCACAATGCAAGTGTGAAGAAAGTAAGTGTGGGTGAACTAGCGAAGATCTACAAGTAGAATTTTGGAAGAGCAGAAGTCAAAAAGACAGAGATAGTATGGTAGAGTTGTATAGATTAGCTACATTATTAGGAGATTCTCTTTATTTATTATGAATATTTGTATGTACTTTGTCCCTAAGACAATGAATCTTTGATGTACAAGTTCTTTGCAGTATCCTGCTACTTTGGCGGTGAGACTCAGTTAACAAGTCTAGAGAAGTGAGCTCCTATTTGTATGCATTATTGTATTGACAGTGAGCATCTAGTTGTAGGCTTAGAGAAGTGATCTCCTATCATATTTTATAATCATACTATATACATTAGTGAATTATCTTTGTGGGAAAGTGCTCACTGTGGTTTTTCCCAGTTTGTCTTTCCAAATATAATTATTTTGTGTTTATGTGTTGCTAGTTCTATTCACTACTTAATATTTCATGTGGTGAACATTGAATTTAGTTGTTTACTCTTGTGTGATTTTGGTTTATGTTTATTCACCCCCCCCCCCCCCCCCCCACCCCGACCTTTTAGTATTCAGAGTGTGTTCAATAATTAGTATTTTGATCTACTTCTTTCAGTCATGTCATCCTAGATCTAATATTTTGCCCATAAAACTTATAGTTTTGAATCCTCCTTAGCATCATCTTAGTTATGATAAGGTCACATTATAACTCTTCATTCTTTCCTATGATCTAAAATTCCTTTTTTGATATTTTTGAGCTTACTTTTTAGCTTTTCCTCTGATTTATTCTTATCAAGAACCTTTTTTCCCCCGCAAATTGAAATATCTTTCTTCACAATAATACCAAAGAATCCCATTTCTCTAATGAACTCACATCCTTATTGCAGAACTTAGAGAGATGCATGGCCATTTTTATAGCCTCTTGGGTGTCAAAGTCCTAGAGAAGAGAATTATTGAGTTTAAAAATATTCCTACTTTTTTTCTCTTACATTATGCTTTATTCATCTCTATTTTAATGCAAGCTGAGACAAGGGAGTGATTCGACATAGTGACTATGGAAATATTTATTGGATTATTACTAGTGTCATGGATGAAGGAAAGTGAGAGTGTCCACATAAATCCTACCAAGTATATACTATATTCTTTGCTTGGCATCTTGATTATTGCACCAAGTGTACCAAATGCCCATGGAAAATTCCTTCTTCATCTCTAGGGGATCAACCAGGTTAAGTCTCCTATTAAATTTGGCCTAAAAGAATTGCTCATTTCCTTTCTAGAGGGTCTTTTTCCCTCCACTCTTGTTTTATTTTCCCTCAATCATATTAAAGTCTCCTATTAGAATCCATTTTCCTTTAGGAAGGGATATAGCCAAAAAATCCCATAGGTTTTCCCTTTCTCTAAAGTTATTTGAAGCATAAATGGTGAAAATACCAATATTCTTCGACATATGTTTTAGGGTAATCTAGCATGCCCTATTATAGGGACAAAAACTTGAAGAATCTATTTGAATAGCCTATCTAGGTCTAATTCATAGAGTAGCTCCCCTTTACCCCTATCATGCTCAGTTGCAAAACATGTAGCCTGATTCCAAATAAATTTCATCATGTTGGAGGCATGTAAACCAACAAATTTTCATGGAGACATACAATATCCTTGTCTTTCATTTTTCTACATGTGTATCTCACCACATACTTTCCATCACTCATCTCTAACCCTCTAACATTCCAACTTGTGATGTTTAATAATATTTTAGGTTTTTATTGAGAAGGGTTCTTCTAATTTTTATATAATATATTAAAACATTCTACAAATTCAACCCCTTTCTTAGTAGGTTTCTTCTCAGAGGTTGAATGATATTGGGATTTTCTATCCATTATCTTTCTATTTTTTTATCACTCTTTTTAACCACTGCCTCAAATGATTCATTATCTCAAGGCTCCTCAGTCTCTATCATCTTAATTTCATGATTACTTAGAATAATTGCTTTTCCATAAGCCTCATCCCTAGACTAAAGGTTGGACCCAACACTACTGAGGGGGACACCATTGTGTTGAGAGAATAATTGTCTCAATTTTTTAGATTCTTCTACCTTGTCATGTATAGTTGCCAAGGTTAGTTGTTGAATGTTTTTCTTCTTCAAGCTATCTTTTCTATTGATATCCATTGGGTGAGAACTAGATTGGGACTTAATTTCTTTCCGATTAGTTGTAGGCATGACAACCAAATCATTTTCAAATAGATGATTTAATAGAGAGAATCTATAGTTATTTAGGTCATCACTCCCCTCTCTAAGAGTCCTACCTCTTTCCTTTTCTATGTTAACTTTAATATCATTGTCATTTTGGGCCATAATCACTTTCTAAGCATTTTTAGTCTTGATTATGTCATTTTTATTCAAATTCAGATTACTCACCCCAGAGAATCTAGAGGCTTCATAACATTGAAGGCCCTATTTTGAGACATTTGTAAAAATAGACAATATTTTCTTGTATGTCCATTCTTTTTATAGTGGAAAAAAGAATTCAAGTTACCTAAAACTTCCATATCCTAATAAATAATTTCACCATCAATAAATAAATAGATATTTTTTTAGGAATAATAGTGTTAGGGCCCAAGGCAATTAGAACCCCAACATTCAAGTGAGGGGCGATCAGGTAACCCTTGACTCCTCTATTTGGAGAACACTACCAAGAGGTTTTAGAATTTGCGGAAAAAAAGAGCGGTATTTAGTTGGGACCCCTTCTATCTCCATCCAATTGGGAGAGGATATAGCAATAACTTGTTACAGGTTCCCCTTTGGAGACCATGGGAATGTTCTAAATGAATACTAACCAATGTTCCTAAAACCTTTCTTTAAGACACATTCTTGCATATTATGGTTTTTCAAAACAATAAAAAATAATCTTTTTTGCATCATTCTACATAAATTCCAAGATTTTCACCTCATACATTATTAATCCAATCATCAAAGAATCTTCTAGAAGGAAGAGTATTAACGTGCATATAGACAAAAAAATTACCACATTTTTTAATCTAAATTGCTCACTCGTCATTGGCTTCACCATGTCCTCATTCAGAGTCATCAAAAGGACTTTAGGTCCAAAAAGAGGAGACATACCACTTTTCCTATATTGGAGTCTCCATTCTCGATGATGCCTCCATCTCAAAGTTCATTTCTATCAGCTCCCAATACTATGGGTTCCACACCATAGTCTTCCAGGGTTCTTCCATGAAATATTGTAGATGACAAACACTTAGTGCAATTTTCCTTAGCTAAAAGGATAGACTTATATGAGGGTTTTGAAATACCACTCTCAATTTACCTTCATTTTTTTTATTTTCATTACCTATGTCTTTAACACCATCTTTTAAGCCTCATTAATTTCAACCATTCAATCACTAAATGTAAGTATTAATTATGGCACTAGACCTTTAAGGTTGAACCCAAGGTAAAGTTAGGAAAGATATATAAGAAATAAAATCACATATAAAGGGGTTACACAAGTGAGAAATAAAGATCTTGGAGTGTCACACAAACAAAAACCAATGAATCAAAAAACAAATAAAAGATCAAAGAATACATGGCAGGAGAAATGAAGAATGTTAGGGAACAAGCAAAGAAAGTGTAGGCATAGTCTCTAAGGAGGATGAGGTGTCTCTTCACCTTCCTCATAGAGTACTACCTGAGCCTCACTTAATATTTTTAAATAAATAAATATTTATAAATATATTTATCTAAATATACATACACACACATACATACATGCATGCATGCATACATCCATACATACATACATATGAACACCACTCAGGCTTGGGCTATTCTTGGAAGCACCATCAAAATTGACATTAATCCAACCTTAATTAGGATTACTCCATTTAATTTCACTTCTATCAATAGGTGGAATATTAACCTTTTGAGTCCCATCAATAGGGGATTGTTGAAACTATACCTTGTCTTTGCCAAGAATACAATTTTACACCAAACACAACTATCAAACAATTACTTGCAAGCACATATATTTATGCCACTAGACCTTTAGGTGAATTACTAATGGTCATCAAAAAATAGCTTTCTGATATTTAATTACTATCAAAGATGGAGATTATGACATGGACAAAGCAGTGGTACAAATATGTTTCTAATGTTGTTTCTTAATCTACTTTATTTCTACTATTTTATTTTCCATATTCTTATAGTAAATAACAATATTTTTTCTTATCAATAACAAACAATTCTATTTGCATCCAATCTTGGCACACTATATGAATTTTTAGTAATGCCATTCAAAAGTATTGTAGAACTAATAGATGGAGATAACACACTTCACACATGTTATGACCCATTTATTTGAAAACTAAATAAAAAAAGAACACAAGAGTAATTTAACTGACCAATACAATCAATTTGAGATAATCTATATGAAATTGATAAAATTTTAAATTTTTAGTAAAATTGTCATGACTCGACCTAGTAGACTCTATTTTTCAAGATTTTTATGCACACTTGGACTTTAGTGGACTTTGTCAGATGGACCACGACTTATGTTGACATATTATAGATGTTATGTTATGAAGTTATATTCAGATGATATTTTATAATGTTATGATGATGATTATTTTTGATGATTTACGTTAAATATTTTTTATGCAAATGATGAAAATTACTAATATTGCAAGTGAAAATGATGCAATTTAATTCAATTATAATTTTATGGGACTAAACTACTGATGAAAATCTAGTGGTTGAGTTTGTAACACATGACAAGGTGAGAGTGTGGTTGAGGTGGAGGAGAATAGCTCCTTGATCATGGTTGGTCGAATAATTTGGTTATTACACACACCATTTATACATGAGTTTATTCAAAAACTAATATCAATTAGTTTAACATGTTTTTTTCTAGCCTTATCTTGGTGATATCAATATGTGGTTATTATTTTTTTATGAAATTCCTTTCAAATGAAAAGCTTTGGAATAGAGTATATCTTTAGCTTTATGAATACATTTCCATACTATAGTTTTTTTTTGAAACAACGTTTAAAAATAAATTAATTAATTTTTCAATTTAAAAATAATAATAATAGGAAGAAGATAAATATAAAAGTAACCATCTTTGAAATATTATTAAAAATTGAAATTGAATGGAAATCAACAACTACCTGTATCATAGAATCCCAAGCAACTATTAACATAGAGCGGGCTTTTATGACAAAGACTAAAGTTAGACAAAACTTTAAATGAACTTAACTCTTCATGCTAATTGGAGGGGATGAGAGACTCTTGGTAGGCAGAGGGAAGGTGGAAAATGAAGATAAAATGGTAAGTGTGGAAGTATTTTTGGGACACCGAGGAATCTAGAATTTTTCTTGTAAAATGAATGAAACAGAAAGTTGGGAAAATGAATTTTTACAAAGAGATGGAAATAGAAACATGACGTGAATTTCCAGGTTCCATCTTTGAGTTTTCTTTTAGTATTACAGTTTGTAATGTTAGAATTCTTCTGTTTGCAATTTTATCTGATATTTGTGGAAGTTTTGAATTGGTTAAATTGTCTAGGTTGTGTTTTCAATTGTTAATATATATGAGTGCTTTATTTTCTAGAAATACCATCAATATTCCAAAAACTATTTTTGATTAAGACATTGGATCCCTCTCTATGTGGAATGAATTATAGTTTCCTGAAAATTGCGCTGACCTTAGATCTAGAATGGAATGGTTAAGATTTAATAAAATGCCTCTTTTGAAAATAACATATCAAGGTTAGGACCTCATTTTGCGTTTAGGAAATTCAAAAAATTAGGATAATATTTTGAATCTTTTGTTTTGTATTGTAGTTCCCCAGAAAAATCCTTGGGTTAACATTTTTTTTACCCTGCACGAAGTTTTTCTTTTAAATATCTTGAATTGAGTCCAACATGAACAAAATGTCTTTGTTTTTGTGTGAGTTCTACTTTAATATTTTTGTGTTGTTCATAGAAAACTGCTTAAGGATTTTGTTAACAAAATAGAGACATTTTATTGATTGTGTTTGGCAAAGACATTTGGACTTTCAATTTTTTTTAAAAAGATTTGAACAACGAGTAATTGCCAGATTATTAGTTTGACTGGTAGCTGCATTTTACTTATTTGAGGCTTTAGAAGCTTGGAATTTAGTTTTCTTTGTTTATTTCATTTCTACTTATGAATTGGGTCCTATCTTTTCAACTTCCAATTCCTTGTTAAATCATAATCTGAAATGGTATATAGAAAACACAATCTTTAGGAAATAACATAAATTATGTTTGGGCTTGGTTTGAGTTTTAGGAAAAATCTCACGTGTAGGAAATCTTTTATTTTCTTTTGACTTGAATTATGAACTTTTCTTGCAAGATGTAGGGAGAAGTTTGTTTTATTTCTCCTTGTATTGTTTTATCCTTGATTGCGATGCTTGTAGTATTTGAAAAGTATAACATTTTTTTTCAGTTATGTTGTTGTGGCTATTTAAGTTTTCCTTCTTGTCATTCTAAATGGTGAAGGATAGAAGTATTGTCCATTAAATAAAGGGTATTTTTCTTCTATTTATGTATGTGTAATCAGTTAATAAATTGTGATTAAACCCATTTGTTTCTTAGTAAAACTGGTGTTTATTATTATGTGAATTCTCAGGTTTGAATGTATGGATCTTATTTAGACGTAAAGTTATTTCCTTATTGACATTCACAAATGTATTTATTGTACCATTAACTGATGTAATAGTATGAGTGAGTTTTGTCTTCTTACCTATCAAATAGGGAAATAAGCCTAATCAATTTTTTATATAGATGAGATGTTCGACTATGGAGATAAATTGAAAATGGTAGATACTAGACTACAATATTCATTAACATGAAATGGCTAGTGCGTCACTGGTCGTTGGGGGTGCACTGATCATTGGTGCTTCTATTGGGGGTCCACTACTCGTTGGTGCTTGGGTGGCTACTGGTGTTATGCCGGTTGATTCGGCTAGGGTTTCATCTCCTGCTAGAGGCTTTCCTAGGAAGTTGGAGGTCTCGAAGGTTGCTAGAGATACTAGGGTTTTGCCGATTGCTAGTGTTTTGTCATCTGTTGGGGTGTCACCAATTTTTGATGCAAGGGTTTTGTCATCCATCGACGGGAAAATTACAGGAATCACTAGATGCAGGACTCTCTAAGGTCTTGCCAAGTATTTCTCATGTATGGGAGGGTGGGGTGAAGGGCCCTTGAGTGGTATTTGTTGAGCCCTTTGCAACTACCAGGGATGTTGTGCTATTGAATCTGGGGGTTGCTCATGGGCTTGTCCATGTCTCTCCTCCTTTATCGATTATGGTGGATTCAGATGTTGAGGAGGATATGGATCACAAAATCTCTATTCTCTCTTCCCACACCTTGATCTGTAGGTTTAGGGGTTTTTAGCCCAGCTTGTTGAAGCTTCATGAGTGGATCTCTCATCACTAGGAGCTAGTCCTTGAGGACATGGTGCATATATTCCCCTTGGCTAAGGGGTATTTTATTGTGAAGTTTGAATATTCTTCAAACAGGAATAGAATGTTGTGTGATCATTTCTTCAGCTAGGAGGATCATTTTATGCTCATGGTTAAACCTTGGCATATCGATTTTAACCCCATCTCAATTTCCTTCACTCAAATCCCCATATGGGTTTGTCTTCCTTACTTACCTTTCCATCTTTCGATCAATTCTCTTTATGAGGAGATTGGCAATGCTCTTGGGGAATATTTGATGGTAGATAGTGCCTCTTCTAATATGTTCCACTCTACCTATGCTCACATTCTTGTTGATATTGATCCATCTAAGGGTCTTCCTATGGAGATAGTGATCAACTCCTCCAAAGGAAGATGGACGTAGACCCTGGATTATGAAGGGTTTCCCTTCAGATGTCGTAGATGCTTTAAAACTGGGCATTTGGCTACTCAGTGTGGTTTGGGTAAAAAGAAATATGTTGCATCATGGTGGAAGGGAGCCTTGGATCATCACTATTTGGTGGAGAAGAAACCTATTTTGCATAAATGCTTCTCTAAAGTGGTGGTGCAGGTCCCCCTTCCCTCTTTTGTTGGTCAAGATTCTGCTCCTGGGAGTTTTCTGGTAGCTAGTGCTTTGAATGGGGTTTTTTCTCCCACTAGAGGGCTTTCTGGGAATTTGATGGCTTCGCTGGTAGCTGGTAATGTTATTACTGGTGTGTTGTTGGTTGTTGGTGCATCACCGATTGCTTTGGCTAAGATTGTGTCTCCTAATGGAGGTTCTTCTGGGAAGTTGTAGGCTTCAAAGGTTGTTGGAGTTTTTAGGGGTTTACCAGTTGATGGATTATCATTGTTTGAGCTGTCACTGGTAGATTTGGCTAGGGTTTCTTCTTCTGTTGGAGGCTTGTCATCGGTAGAGAATTTGTAGGTTTTACTAGATGATGGATATTTTCCTCCTATCACTCCAGTTGCTTCATTTTCTAGTTTGGCCAGGGAGGCAATGCTTTTATCTTCTCCTAGTGGTAGGGAGGTCATGGCTCCTATTTGGTCAATTGGTTTTGTGGCTGCCTCTATTGGTAGCCAAGTTTTTTCTAGATCAACTGATGATACTCTTCTTTGGAACGTTGAGGCGGCTAGAGTTGAAGAGGAATGGACTGTTGTCAAAGGAAAAAAACTTAAGAAGGCCTCATCTTCGTTTGATATGACCCTTCATTCCCATCAGAAGGGTGTTCTAGGAAAATCATAGTGTTGGATTTCTTTGTAGTTATGGGTTGCATGAGGGTTGTCTCATGCTTGAATCACCTAGGTTGTGGGAGCCTGTTGTACAACCCTCTCTTTGGTCTTGACCCATTTCATTTCGAGGGCTATTGTTGAATATCTTTAGTGACCTTTATGTACAGGGTTTTGGGGCCCCTTCAAAACCTACTTTTACCTTAATCAAAAACATATGTCATATCTAAGCCTATTTCCAGATATTATTGTTTGAAAGTATTTAGTAGTAATACTTGTGACTTCCATGTGATGGTTGAGTTATGTTCATTTTTTTATAATAGAAACTTTTAGGAGAGGGTGTTGAATGTGGAATAGCCAGGAAAGGGTAAAAATGATTTTCTTTTACCTACCAGTAGAAATATGGTATGTATTTTCTTTGGTCAAAGCTATGACTGCACATGTTTTCTTAAATGTGTTGGTTTATTTAATCTTCCTACCATATTTGTGATTAGTTCTATTTAGACATATGTGAAAATTAGTTAGTTTCATAGTTGCACCAAATTCCTCGTGATCAACTAGTTTCAGTTTGCTAGGCTTCTCAAGTAGGGTCGGTGCATTCTCATTTCAAGATGAGCCCCATGGGAGCTTACCACTCCATGGTTGAGCAGAAAAAGCACCTGAGCCACACTCCCATCTTGAGATTTATATATGGATAGGCATCTTATGACTTAGGAGACATGGATATGCAGATGAATAGTTGTTCGATGGCATTTTGGAATCATGTTTCATTTTGGCCTTCATGGTCTTGTACTTGATGTATATATATGTGATGTATGTTATACTTTCATGATGTAGTGATGCATGACAAGTTGGTCAGTATCCTTTATTATATTTAATACTTCTATTGTATATGAATAAACTTCATATGTTTGACAGTATGGTCAACTTCACATGTTTGTATTTTAGGCTAGGTCATTAATTTATAATTTGATAGTCTGGGTCGAGTCATTGTATTTATCTTTATGAATGAAATAGAAATTTTATTGACCACTCTATTAGATAAAATCAACTTTGTCTCTTCTTTAAAAATTTTCTGAGTTTTTCACTCTTTGATGGCATGGCTTTATTGAGAGAAATTTAGTCTTTACATGTGGTATTAGAGTTGTGTTTAAACTCTAGGTCCTTGGTTTACTATTGCTAAAGTTGCGTAATTATGCTTGGTCTAGGATCTAGTTTGTCACCATGCAAAATCTGTTGGCAATTTGGCTGAGTTGATTGCATAGATATTGTCATTATGGAAACATATGATCCACATGAAGATCACACAAGTCAGAGAGCAAGTATGACAGAGCGCATTGCAAATTTGTCTAAGTGTGAGATAGTGTTTTACAAGTGAACCTGGATATAGTTTTTGTTTGCAATGTTGACTGGAGTAAGTTCAGTGCTTGTGTACTTGAACATAGACTCTATGATGTCTATTGATCACCCATCTCAGAGTGCAAGTCAGTACGGCATGTACGGAAGAAGTTATGACAGTTTTACTGAAGACAGTGTGAAGCCGACAGGACAGAATATGAAGATAGAACTAGTAAAGAGCTAAGGGATTATTTTGTTTATCAAAATAATGACTTAACAATACAAAGGGATGACATCCTAGATGTTAACTCTTGGATAAAGCTATTGGTATAAATGTAAATGTAATTGTAATTGTAATTGTAATTGTAGTAGAAAGCAGCAAGTAATTGTAGTAGTATTGAAAAAGAAAGAAAAGTGATATGATGTGAAGTATATGAAGCATATGTAATAGTGATAGTGAAAGAGCAGCGAAGTGATATTGATGCAAGTAGTATAAGGTTATGTACCTTAACCTATTTTGTAATCAGTGTATATTGTATATTACTTGTTTGGGCAATGGGCTCATCTGGTAATCACATTTTGTAATACAACTCCTAATAGGGTTGAGGCTTCTAACAAGGCCTATAGTCCCTTAATCAGGACTGATACACTATATGTTTGTAATAGACTCCTAACAGGGTCAACATCCTTAACAGGATACTTTTGATTAGTGGATCTTTGTGGGTACCATCCCCACCGGGGTTTTCCCTTGGCTAGGGTTTCCTCGAGAACAAATAATGTGTTATGAGTTCTTTATTGTTATGCATGTTGTTTAGCTTCTTATGTTATGCATGTATAAAGATAATTTGTTATATCCATAATTGGGAAAAAGATAAAGTTTGAAAAATATTGATTCACCCCCCACCCCCCCCACCCCGTTCTCAGTATTCCCTATTTCTAACAATTGGTATCAGAGCTTAGTTACTCGTAAAAGAATCATTCAAGGAAAGCCTAGCATCTTGAGTAAGATCTCTATGGATATGGATCAACTACAGAAGAATCTTGAAGAAGCTCTTGAACAGATTGACTTGCTTACTATTAAGAAAGATACTTTGAAAAGAAAGTATGATGATGCAAAGAACCTCATTGAGAAACTAGAAAACAAATTGGAAGATCTGAGATCTGAAAAGGAATCCAAAATTTATATTGAAGATTGTCATGACAATATGGAAAAAGAAAATGAGATCCTTAAGCATGAATTTAAGATAAAAAATTTGAAGCTTAGTTTGAAAGATGGAAATGGCAAGAATGAAGCAAATCTAAACTCTAAAAATGAAAGTCTAAAGACTGAAAATGAAGGACTAAAATCTAAACTTTCTAAAGTAACATCTGAACTTGAGAAAGTCAATTTGCAGTATGATGAACTTGAGAAATACAACAAGATTGTGAAAGGTGAACTGACTCAATCCAAACAACAACTTGAAAGGCTATATTCAACTAGTGAGAAGATTGATGAACAAATATATTATCAAAAACCATTCTATGATAAGACTAGTCTTGGATTCAACACTTTCAAAGCAAATGATGAAGGCAAGGAACCAGATCTGAAGATATCTGAAAGCATGGATGAGAAGAACCCTAGTGAGATCAACAAATATGAAGATACACCTAAAGAAGAAGAATCACCGAAGCTAGAGGAATCACCCAAAGGTATGCAAAGAGAATTCAAAGGTAGATGTTTTGCTTGTAATATTATTGGTCATATGAAGAGAGATTGCATAGGTAAACAATTTAAACCTCTTAATGGTTATTGTTACAATTGTCATGGTTTTGGACATAGAGCTATTGATTATAGGAAACCTAAATTTATTGAGAATAATGATGGTAGTAGAATGTTTAGGAATACTAACAATGCAGATAAGAAACCTACTGAAGATATGAACAGAAGAAATGGAGTAGTATGTTATAGATGCAACAAGGTTGGACACATTGCTAGAAATTGCAGATCATAAATCAATCAACTTGGAACAAGATATGGAAACAATGGAATTGTTTGTCAGATATGCAACAAGGTTGGACATACAGCAAGGTTTTGCTGGAATGAACAATAGAGTTTTTCATCCTAATCCTAACCCCAGGAATCATGCAAGAAGAAATGAAGATGCTAGTAACAGTCAGAAAGGATGCTGTAGTAATTTAGATGAAGTGAAGTTTATCAAAAGCACAGTTCAAGGAGACATATTCAACATTGAAGGTAATCAAGAAGGTGAAGTATTGAAAGGTAAGAATGAATCTTTACCTGACCTATCTCAAAGTACTTAATTCATGTAATTGTAGTAGAATAGGAACTTAGATTTAGTATAGAAGTAGATATATGATGAATTGAGTCTTGTGCAATTAATGCAAGGTATTTTATGATGTTCTAATGCTATGGTTAAGAGCGCAAAGAAAAATATTATGTTTTGCAAGATCGCAAGAAGTTTTAAGTTTTGCAGCTTAGCAGAGACAGCTTTTTGGAAAGAAGCAGCAAAAGAATTGAATGTGATGTCAAATCTAAGTGAGATTGAATTAATAAAAGGTTATGATCGGTATTATCTAATCATCAAAGTGAATTCAAGTGTCAAGGAGATCAAAGAGCAGTGATAGAAAGCATTTTTGCAAGGATTTGGAGAAGAATTTTATGCTGAATCTACGCAAGCCCTAAAATCATGAAATTAAGGTATTTTACTTGACAAATCTTTGAATCAATAAAGGCATTTGAAGAAATTATGGATGTTTCCTTAATACACAATGTCAGAGATAAGAATAGACCTAAATTGAAAAGGGAACTAGTAGAACCCTTGGAAGAAGACCCTAGGTTTGCATTATCATTCATACCAGATGGAGTATTACATTTACAGAATGTTAGAAGTTATCTTGGATGCAAACTAGAGATAGTAAATGATAGTGATTTCACAGATGAATATCAGAAGATTTACAATCAGGATATGACACTAAAACAAGGTTTTGAATATTTGAAACATAATGAAATTGTCAAATATGGATTATAGTATGAATTTGATAATGAAGAATGCACTAAGATTATTTTGAGTAGAATTCATAATGGAAAGTTTTGGCTAGAAGATAGAGTGATAGATATTATAGCTGATTTGATTCATGAAGTCACTGGATTATCTAAGACTAGAGCTATTCCTTTTAATGAGAAAAACATGAGGAAAATAGTTATTGACAACACAAATTCATCCTATAATGGTAGAGGAATTATGATTAGCAAGATCAAACAATATGATGTGAGATACATATGCAAGATCCTAACTACTAAGTTTTGTGAAAATTCAAGAGAAGATGACATGGCAGCTAGAATGGTACATGCAGCTTATCTTATGTGTGTTGACAGGGTACCAGTTGATATGTGTGAAATTATTAGAATTCAATTGTTTGAGAACTTGGAAAAGATCAAGAAAACTAAATATACACAGTTTAGGTTCTCATCCCTAATCAGATACATGTTCTTTCATCTTTTGAGGAGATTTCCTTACACCATAGGAAATGATTGGAATGATGGAAAAACTATAATGGAAAGGATTAATGTAGTATACAGAAAGCATGTTATTGATAGTGTTAATGAGAGTGTAGTACTTGTTATTAAGACATTTCAGAATATTGTGTCTAGCAAATCAAGGATCCCTAAGTCTCTTGTTGAAAAATATAAAGATGATATATGTTTTCTGGTGGATACTAACCTTACCTATATTGAAGTAGTAGAGCCTAGAACAGAGTTCATAGACCCTCTTGGATATGAAATATCTGAGGTAGAAACTGAAGAGTATGTTAGCAAACTATTGAAGTGTAAGTTGGATACTCAGTGTAATAGGTTTGGAACCTTTGAGGAGAACTTCAACTCCGCAAATATTCTAATTGAAGAGAAGCAGTCTAAGAAGAGAGTTGAGAGCACCATTAAGAAAATCTTAAAAGATATAGGAATGACAAAGAGAGATTTTTTAGTAGCAAAGCAGACAGTAGTAGCAATCAGAGAGTGTGGACAAAAGGAAGTTTTGTCTATCCCTCCTTTATCATCAATTGCAGTGCCACGGGAAGAACCACAAGTAAAGGTGAAAGTGGAAGTACCTAAGAAGGACATAGAAACAAAGATGTCTACTAGATCCACTTCCTCCACACCTAGAAAAAGAGTTAAAGAGAGTGCCACTGGACTAGGAAATAGGCATAAAACTCTAGTGCAATGTATTCCAAGAAAGATTGTAGAGATTAAAGATGATGTCACTACTAAGAAGAAAGCTTGGAAACCAAAAGTTGAAAAGCTTAATGAGAAAATTATTGAGAATGGTGACTTTGCAAGAATAAAAAAATATTATGATCTTTATGATTATACTAATAGACTTAATCTAGAGAATGCAGTTGTGAAGCATATGATCTTGACTGGCAAGAAGTTTGATACTATTCAAGGACAGATACCTAATGATCTATACAACAAACTTCTGAATAGGAAGAAGAGAGCATCAAAGGAAGAGATAGTGAGGAAGCTTTTTGAAATAAGAGATGAAGCTCATTTAAATCATATCATGAAATCCCTAAGCACCCATTTGAGAACCAAAAGGAGAACAATTCAGATTATGGGAGGCAAGTATGAAGAAGTAAATTCTGAGACAGAATAGGCAATTATCAAGGTTATGATAGAAATATTGGAGAATCATCAATTGTAGTAGAGCAAGTAGGTGAGAAAGTATAAGAGGACATTCCCTCTTCTCTAGCTATTAATATTGAAGATGAAATAATGAATGTAGAAGGTACAAAAATCACCTTGGATACTGTTGAAAATGTATTCAAGAATTTGGAGAACATTGTTGACAATTGGGCCTTTGAGGAATAGGAAGCTACAAAAGAAGAAGAGATGACAGAGACCACTGTTGTGGAACCACCAGGTATAGAAGAACAAGTTCCCCTTCCCACCAAAGAAGATATTAGTCTTACTCCTGAGACTAGAAAGAAGACTCAAATTGGATCTATGTTTGAGCATTTGGGAAAAGAAGTAGATGATGATCATGATCAATTGGAACTGATTACATCCTTGAACAAAATCATTGGTAAGAATAATAAGGTGAAGAGTCTTGAAGGGTGTCTGAAGGAACTAACTGAGAAGTTACAAAGTACTATGACTACACAAATTTTAGAAGTAGACCCTATGGAGAAGGCAAAGAAGGTAATGAGCACCTTTGATAATGAATTCACAAACCTAGCTGATATTGCAAAAGTAAAAGCACAAGCAGACTATGAGGCTAGAATGCTTTTGAACATCAGTCAGTATATCAACAATGATATCAATACTCTTGATATCTGTATCAAGGATTTGAGGAAGTACTTGGAAATAGGTAAATCTTTGTACATACAATGTACAAAATCAGAAACTTTGACAGCTGAGGAAGATCACAAGATAAAGTTAAAGGAAGAAGAGATTCTAAATGAAACAAACCTTTTGTCTAACCCCAGTGTGAAGGTCTGTAATGTTGAGAAGAAAGTTAGGCAACTTTATGATGAAATCAGAGTTGTGCAAGATGAGAAAGATAGGAAATTGAGAAGATACACTCTTTTGAGAGAGCATGCTTCTATGAAGTTGAGCATAATTGAAGAACAGTTGGAAGATTGTCTTTTAGCAAAGACATCTTTTTAGAAATTTAACTTTGAAAACCTCCAAGCATGTGAAATTGCTTCTTATGGACTAAGCGCACTACTTAATGTGGCAGATTCCACTAAGAAATCATGGGAGAAGGAGATAGAAGCCATGAAGATAGATTTGTAGATTGTGTTGCAAACCTACTGGCTTTGCAATAAATGAATTGAGGTATAAATTTTTGTGATACAATTTTGTGACCCTCCCTACCTTATTTTGTCATTGTTGTCAAAGGGGGAGAGATATATAGAAGAAAATTGATAGTATATGATAAGGTTTGTTACTCTTAGGGGGAGTACTATATTAGAGTCAATAATTTTTGAGGAGTTATAAGGATAGTATTTATTTTATACTATGGCCATAGTTTTGAACAATTTTGAGATTTTGAGTTGTACACTTAGCCAATTTTCTCATATGTTGCCACAAATGACAAAGGGGGAGATTGTTGGCAATTTGGCTGAGTTGATTGCATAGATGTTGTCATTATGGAAACATATGGTCCACATGAAGATCATACAAGTCAGAGAGCAAGTATGATAGAGCACATTGCAAATTTGTCTAAGTGTGAGATAGTGTTTTACTAGTGAACCTGGATACAGTTTTTGTTTGCGACGTTGACTAGAGTAAGTTCAGTGCTTTCACACTTGAACATAGACTCTATGATGTTTATTGATCACCCATCTCAAAGTAAAATTTAGTATGTCATGTACGGAAGAAGTTATGATAGTTTTACTGAAGACAGTGTGAAGCCGACAGGACAGAATATGAAGACAGAACTAGTAAAGAGTTAAGGGATTATTTTGTTTATCAAAATAATGACTTAACAATATAAAGGGATGACATCCTAGATGTTAACTCTTGGATAAAGCTATTGGTATAAATGTAAATGTAATTTTAGTTGTAATTGTAGTAGTATTGAAAAAGAAAGAAAAGTGATATGATGCGAAGTAAATGAAGCATATGTAATAGCAATAGTGAAAGAGCAGTGAAGCGATATTGATGCAAGTAGTATAAGGTTATGTACCTTAACCTATTTTCTAATCAGTGTATATTGTATATTACTTGTTTGGGTAGTGGGCTCATTTGGTAATCACATTTTGTACTACAACTCCTAACAAAGTTGAGGCTTCTAACAAGGCCTATAGTCCCTTAATCAGGACTGATACACTATATGTTTGTAATAGACTCCTGATAGGGTCAACATCCTTAATAGGATAGTTTTGATGAGTGGATCTTTGTGGGTACCATCCCCACCGGGGTTTTCCCTTGGCTAGGGTTTCCTCGAGAAAAAATAATGTGTTATGAGTTCTTTATTGTTATGCATGTTGTTTAGCTTCTTATGTTATGCATGTATAAAGATAATCTGTTATATCCATGATTGAGAAAAAGATAAAGTTTGTAGAATAGTGATTCACCCCCCCTCTCAATATTCCCTATTTCTAACAAAATCAAAATAGTAACAGAGCTGGAACTAGTAATGAGCAGAATAATGATGATCCAAATTAGAGGCTAGCTCAAAACTTATCTTGTTTGACTAAATAGGGAAACCTTTTGCAGTAGCAAGGTGATCGTACAAATCACCTTGAGCTGGATTTTAGGGGTAGGTAGAATGTGAACCAGCAATATGAGGAAGTACAAAGGAAGAGGGAAGAAGATCTAAGATTGGAGGCTTAGAGGAAATAAGAAGAAGATCAGAGGCTAAAGATACATAGGAAAAGGAAGAGGATAGGAGGAATGAGGAATAGTTGAAGAGAGATGTTGATCATAGGGCTACAAATGTAGCCAACAACATGGGTAGAATTACAGAAGAGCTAAGAAAATACCTCAAGAAGGTTGTTCCTCCTACCTTTAATGGTAAGACTATTAGTGATGATGTTGAGGATTGGATTTTTTCCATGGAGAAATACTTCCATGTTCGCAATATTTCAGGTGAATCTAGGGCTATGTGAGGTTCTTTTTAGTTAATTGGTGAAGTCACCACATGGTGGGATAATGAGATGGTCGAGTAGAGATTGCAACATGGAGAGATCACATGGGAGGCATTCTTGCAACTTTTTTGCAAGAGGTGGTTACTATAGTTTGTATCATCTTAAAATGGAAGCACTTCCATGTTAAGAGCATTTAGCCCTCTGAGTAAATGGTTTGGGGTCATGTCAAATGCCTTGAATGGATATTTGACTTGGATCTAGCTTTCTCCCCGCTTTCCACTTCTTTTCTACTTCATTCTAGGTGAAATTAGGGTTAGGATCTTAAGGATTTTCTTGAATTTCCCTCTTTCATAGCTCTATTTCTAGGTAGGATTTAGAAATGGATCCTCCTAGCCTTCATCATGGTAATCATAGGATTTTATATCTATCACTGACATTCTATCCTATTCTGGTATCAGTTCTAGGTTTCTGGGCATCCCCGGGACCTCCTGACTTGGTTCTGAGTCAATTTGGGACCAAGGTCAAGGTCAAGTTAAAACCTGACTAGGTCAAGGTCGACCTATGACCCTGACTAGGTCAGGGTCAACCTAAGACCTTGACTAGGTCAAGGTCAACCTTGACTTTGACCCCTTCCTCCAAAATTTCAATTTCCAAAATCTCCGGGCTTCGGGCTTCGGGCTTTCGGGAGATTTATTTTCCCGCTTCTGGGTCGGCCATTTCAGGTTTCAGGATGGTAAATCCTTTAATTTCATTTAATCTAGGTGTATTTTCTAAAGGTGAGGACCTAATTGGGATTTAATTCTCCAAGGTGGCCCATCTAGAGGAGTATGCCCTAGATCATTATAAAAGGAGGCCTTCCTCTCTCATTTTGACATCAAGTTTTGCAATCCATCTCTCAAGCTCTCAAGCAAGAAGATCAAGCATTCAAGCATCAAATTCATCAAGGAGATCCATTAGTAGCCATTGAAGGATTCAAGCTCTATGGAGCTCTCCTGTTGAAGATTCCTCCATTTCCATTCAAGCCTCTTCCTAGTTCAAAATCCATTCAAGATTAGTGTTGAAGATCTAAAGACAATTGATTGGAGACATCCTATATTTGATTCTACATTCATCCATTCTTGTGGATTCAAGGATCCAAATCCTCCACAAGGGTTTCAACTCAAGCAAGGTGAATTGTTCTGTTTACTTTGTTTATTCCAGTAATTTCAATTCAATTTCAAGGTTAATTCCTAAATTGGGGTTTGACTGAGGCAAACCTCCCAAACAAATAACCAAAAAATCTCTTTTTCTTGCAGGTACAAGTGCGGAATTTTGGATCTGAAAGCAAATTTGGATACCCTTTTTGGCAAACTTCTGGGATCTATGAACAGAATTCAAATCAGACTTCAACTAAAGAATGTGGTATTTGACCTTTTATGAGGGTCAAACCCAAGCTGAGCCCTCTTAGAAAAAGATTTCTGGGTTTTGTAGATCTCACGGTTTTAGTTTAAGATTGTGAGAATCAACAATTTTTGAGATCATTTGATAGGGTTTTTAGCCGATTCTTTTTTAGAGGTAAGTACCTTTATTTCTTAATTTCAATATTAGTCATCTACATTTACTTTCCATAGCAATACAATTTCATGTAAGTATAAAATGTTGGATTTGGGGTCTCTTTTGTGTGCAAGCCATTGCCCTAGGACCCCATACACTATTTTATCATATACACAGTTATACTATGATTAGAAGGTGGCTAAGTTTCAAAACTTAATTTAGGGTATTTTTTCTGTTACAGAGTATCATGAGAGATCATGTTATTTGGTGAAGTATGTTACTTAGTACTAGTAGGATGAGTGATTTAGAACTCATAAGTTCATTCTTGGGTTGTGTCCTGAAGTAGGTTCTGAAGTTGATATGCATGAACCTGAAATGATAGATTTTTCTTTTAGGAAGGCCTTGAGACAGGACCAAAAGTTGCAACAAATACCTATAGTAAGAACAACTCAGAGAACTAATGTTTCTAAATGTTTCAAGAGGAAATTTTAGGATAAAAAATAGAAGGATAGTGGATGGCAACAGGTTCAAAACATGAAAGGAAAAGGTTAAGGGAATTCTTGAAGGAATTCCAATAGTAATAGATAGATTCAGAATAGGGTTAACAATAGGAATGGGAATAACAGGAATGAAAAAAGGAGGAACAAGCCTGAGGGCAGACAAGGACCCAAAGATGGTTGTTTCACATGTGGATGTGACTACTAAGTGATCTCTTGTCCTTGGCATACAACCCATAGATATGGGAAAGGTCTACAAACTCGACACTAGATTCATGCAGTTGTTGATCATAGACAGGTACATTTCCAAGCTACTCCTATTCAAATGGATGGTAAGCTTATTGGTCATAATGTTTCCATTTTGATAGATACTAGAGCTACTGAATATTTTTTAGATCCTAGAGATGTATCTAGATTACCTATTAGAGTAGGATATATGGTTGAACCTTAGATGGAAGAGTATAGTAATAGGGCAGAGCATAGGATGGAGCAGTGTTTAGCTTGTAGAAATTTGGAACTTCCAAGTTTTCAAATGCAAGTAAACATTTATGTAGCCCCATTGGGTTCTTATGATGCCATTTTGGGCATCAAATGGTTAACTAAACATAAGGCTATAGTAAATTGTAGAGAAAAATCACTTGAATGTTTGGATGATATAGGCAAACCTGCAGTAGTTCGAGGTGTGAAAAGACCCATTAAGCTTAGATAGATTTCTGCTATGCAGTTGAAAAGGCAAAGAGAAAGGGGTGCATGATGTATGTGGCATATGTTAAGGATGTTGATACTCCTTCTAGTTTGGATTATTATCCTATACTACAGGAGTTCTAGGATGTCTTTCTAGAGGAATTACCTGAATTTCCTCCAAAGAGGGAGTTTGATTTCTCCATTGATTTACTACTTCGAACCGAACCACAATCTAAGGCTCCATATTGGATGACTACCACTGAAATGTATAAACTAAAGGTACAGTTACAAGAAATTTTGGATAAAGGATTCATACATCCTAGTGTGTCACCATGGAGAGCCTCAATTATCTTCATTAAGAAGGATGGTACCTTATGATTATGCATTGATTACATAATTCTTAATAAGGTAACCATTAAGAACATATACCCTCTCCCTCGAATAGTTGAACTATTAGATCAAATGAAGGGAGTGATGATGTTCTTTGAGATTTATTTGAGATTTGGATATTATCAACTCCATATCATTGAGGAAGACATATCTAAAACTGCATTCAGTACAAGGTATGAGCATTATGAATTTGTTGTCCTACCTTTTGGATTGACAAATGCTCTTGCAACATTTATGAACTTGATGAATAGTGTGTTCAGGGATTTTCTAGATAAATTTGTGGAGATTTTTATTGATGATATTGATTTATTCTAAGAATATGGAGGAGCATAAAGCGAACTTATGCATAGTCTTATGGTGTCTGAGAAACAAGAAACTTTATGGTAAGTTGTCAAAGTGTTATTTCTATCAGAAAGAGATACATTACTTGGGTCACATCATCTTTGTGAATGAAATTGTAGTAGACCATGTGAAGATTAAATCCATTCTTGAGTGGCCAACTCCTTAGAATGTGAGTGAATTTAGAAGCTTCATGGGACTTACAGGTTATTATAAGAAATTTGTGGAGGGATTCTCCAAAATTCTAGCTCCTATTACATCCCTTTAGAGGAAAGGGAAAAGATATGAGTGGACTAATGTATGTGAGAGAGCTTTTTAGTTTTGAAACTAAAACTCACATATGCTCCTATCTTGATCATACTAGATCCAAATGGGAAGTTCATAGTGATTACAAATCTTCAGGTAGTCTTATAGGTGTACTAATGTAGGATGGAAAAGTAGTGGCTTATATGAGTCACAAAAGTTGAAATAATATGAGATTAACTATGCACCACATGATTTAGAGTTGGTTGTGATTGTCCATGCTTTACTAATGTGGATGCATTACCTATTGGGTAAGTCTTTTGAGATAAAATGGATCACATGGGATTGAGGTATATCTTTACACAACCTAAGCTCAATGCTAGACAAAGATATTGGTTAGAGTTTCTAAGTGAGTATGATTTTGACATTTAGTACATCAAGGGAAAGGAGAACATAGTGGTAGATGTTCTTAGTAGAAGGAGACAAATTACTACTATCTCTACTTCTAATACATGTCTGAGAGAACACATGTTACAAAATCTTCCCAGTGATGACCATTATGAGATGGTCAAATCAGCCTTGCACATGGATCTATCTGATTACCATTTTGACAATTACACTTTTGATGATGATGGTATTATGAGATACCAGAACAAGATTTATATTTCTGACCAAGTGGGGTTGAGGAAAGTAGTACTTGAGGAAATGCATTGCACTCTATTTTCAGGAAATCCATGGCTAAACAAGATGATTTTTTATTTGAATCCATTGCATTTTGTTCAGGGCTTAAGTGTGATATGATATCTTACATAGCCCAATGTTTAGAATGCCAGTGATTTAAGGCTGAGCATGTCCACCTAGTTGGACTTTTATACCCATGTGATATTCTGGAATAAAAATGGCAAGTCATTAGTATGGATTTTATCCAGGGTTTACCCATGACATGATGTAGTCATGATGTTGTTTTGGTTGTAGTTGACAAGCTAACCAAAGTAGATAAATTTATCCCAAGGAGCTTGAGAGATGGATCGTTGGCTTTAGCCAAGAAGTTTGTGCATGATATCTTTAGATTACACAGTATGCTAGAGACTATTATATATGACAAAGACACACAGATGATGTCAAGGATTTTTACAACCTTGAATGCTTCTTTGGGTACATGATTGATTGTAGTACAATTTATCACCCTTAGATAGATGGAAAAATAGAGAGAGTAAATCAAGTGTTAGAGGATTTACTCAGTATGTACTGCATGGATTAGTAGTACAAGTGGGAAGAGTATCTTCCCTTGGTAGAGTTTGTGCACAATAACTCTTACCATGGTTCATTGGGAATGACACCAATTGAGGCACTTTATGGGAGGAAGTGCCACACTCCTATAAGTTGGTACAAAGTTGAGGACATGATCATGATCAGTCTTGATATGTTGAGAGAGATGGAGGAATAAATGACTCTAATTCATGGTCAGTTGAAGGAAGCATTTGATCGTCAAAAGAGTTATGCAAATAAGGACCCCAATTTTAGGCAGTTGTAGGAAGGGGACAAATGTTTTTTACATGTTAAGACTCCACAAGAGCTCAATTTCTTTTGGCAAGTCTTCCAAACTTACACCGAGATATGTGGGGCCCTTAGAAGTATTGGAAGTTATCAACCTAGTTTCTTATATAGACTTTCTCTACCACCCACTCTAGCTTGAATCCATAATGTGTTTCATATTTCTTTGTTGAAGCCATATCATCCAAATGCATCTCATATCTTAGATTGGTGTGCATTGTGGGTCCATGATTCGAGAGGGGTGCTCGTAAAGCCTACTCACCTTGTTGATTATCATATCATTTGAGTATGCAACATAGATGTGTTGCACTATAAGGTCCAGTGGGACCAATTCTCTATCAATAGTGCCACTTGGGAGGATGCAGAAGACATGCATAGATCTTTTCTATAGTTACTTGCATAGACATTTTATTTGTGTTTGAGCTATATTTATGTTGTGTGTGTGTGTGGTGTGAAATTTTTGATGTGCTTTCATAAGACATTAGGTTGACATCTCTTCCTAGTGGGGAGGGATGTCACAAATTGACCTACTAGACTCTATTTTTCAGGATATTTATGCACACTTGGACTTTAGTAGACTTAGTCGGATAGACCATGAATTATGTCAACATTTTATAGATGCTATGTTATGAAGTTATATTCAAATGATATTTTATCATGCTATGATGATGATTTACTTTAAATATTTTATATGCAAATGATGAAAATAATTAATATTGCAAGTAAAAATGATGCAATTTAATTTGATTATGTTTTATGGGACTAACCTACTAATGAAAATATAGTGGTTGAGTTTGTGACACATGACAAAGAAGGAGTGTGGTTAAGGTAAAGGAGGCTAGTTCCTCAACAGTGGTCAGTTAGATAATATATTTTTTGCACACAACACTTATATATGATTTTATCCAAAAACTTATATCAATTAGTTTAATGTGTTTATTTCTAACCTTATCTTGGTGATATCAATATGTGGTTATTATTTTTTACAGAATTACTTTCAAATGAAAAGCTTTAGAATAGAGTTTATCTTTAGCTTTATGAATAAATTTTCATAGTATAATTTTTTTTGAAACAATGTTTAAGAAAAAATAAATTTCTAATTATTGCTAAATTTAAAAATAATAATAATCGGAAGAAGGTAAATATAAAAGTTGTGTACCAAAAAGTGAGGTCACTTTTATAAACCATTACACTTGAGGGAATTTATGAAAAAAGAGATCTCAAGAAGAGGCTTATAGCTTCCTATCCATGATGTGCAAGAACCATGTAGATATTATGAATGGTGGCTCTCAAATGAACCTTAAATAAAGACCCTTGCAAGGTGCACCATAGAATGAAAGATTCAAATGATAATGCAAAGTAGATCTAAGATGAAATGCAAGATCTAAGCTAAAATGATATGCAAGAATGCAAGGAAAGTAGATCAAAGATAAGATGCAAGATCTAAGCTAAAATGAAAGTAGATTTAAGATGAGATGCAAGATCTAAGCTAAAATGATATGCAAGAATGCAAGAAAAGTAGATCTAAGATGAGATGGATTAAGCTAGATGCAAGAAAGAAAATGACAATGATGATGCAATGCTTTAATATGAAAGATCTAAGAATGTCATAGCTCCAAGATGCCCAGATTGCAAGACTCCAAGATTCCAAGATTGCAAGATTCCAAGACTCCAAGATGCTAAGATGCCAAGACTCCAAGAACCTGCAATAAGATTTCAAGATCTGAAGAAGCCAAGAATGCTATGAGGATGAGATAATGCAAGAGATGGGATCTCAAGAATGAGGAGAGAGTCTCCTTTTAAATGAACGAATGATCAATATTAAGAGGCAAAAAGAAATGAGCAATGGTGGAGATTAAATCTTGGTTGATCCATGTGCTCAAGATTCTCAAAAGGCAAAATCAATGGACATGATTAAGAGGAAAAATAATGAGTGGTTGAGATAAAGAGGCAAAAACCTTTATCAAAAGTCAAAAGATTCCATCTCATTGGAATGTGCACTTTTATTTTTATTTTTTTATTTATTATTTTTAGCAAGGTGGTTTCCATTATTTAATTAAAAGGAGTTTTTATTTAATTAAAAGAGGACATGTTCTTTTAATTAAATGTATCTTAGGATAAAGTGATTTTTTTATTTAATTGAAAGATTTTTTAATTAATTAAAAGGGAGCATGTTCTTTTAATTAAATAAAGCTTAGGATAAAGTGGTCAAACTTTAAGATATAATCAAATAAATAATAAAATGATGATTTGATCAAGAAATAAGAGATTAAATAAATATGAAAAATTGATTAAGCACAAGATTTAGTCTAGTATTTAAATTTTAATGTTAGAGTGAGGCTCAAAGTTTACTAGACCATTTTTGGGTGATTACATTGGCCCCTCTTTGACTAATGTGTGAGCAATTTGGGAACACATTGAGTCAAAGAATGATGATGTCAAGGTAACTGATAGAGATTTGACTCCAAACTTAATCGAACAAAGCATAAAGAGATAACTAATCCCAAACTTGATCAAATGAGAACTAGCAAAGATAAAAAGATACCTGATAAAGATCTAAGTCTGAACTTGATTGAATAAAGCACAGAGAGGCAACTAATCCCAAACTTGATTGAATGAGAACTAGCAAAGATAGCAAAGATTCCAATGTATAGTTGAAGTGAAACTGAACACTAAAATAGATATTGAAAGACAAGACAATAAGATAGCAGAATAAATTTGCAGTCTTGAAAGATAGATTATTCCTGCCCCCTCGAGATCAAAATTGAAATGAGGTAGAGGAGATGCAGAAATGAGATAGATTTGATCAAATCAGGATAAGATAAGGTTCAAGATGATTGATAAGTGCATAAAACCAAGTTTGAGCACCAATTGATGAAAATTTTCCCCAATTTGAATAAGGTTGACCATAAAGGTATATCATTAGCATTAGGTCAAAGAAATCGATTATGGAGAAAATAGGATCAATGTTTGCCTCAAAGGATGAAAAGATAAGCCTCAAAAGAACATAAAAATGAACTTAGAATTTTAGTTTTGATCCCAAAAATGAATTGAGCATGCGGAAAATGGATTACCAAAGGTGTCCAATAATGATGAAGGAGACCTTCTCCTAACTCATATGCAAACTAGGATGAACCCTAAAAATGAAAACTACTATGAAGATGCAAAGTGCAACTTGCAATAGTCAATAAATAGGTCCTTGTTTTTATCATCGAGCCTTATTAAGGGACATCGCAAGATCATACAACCATCACTAGTGGAAACACAACTATGATAATATGAATATGATCTATATCAGATATAATCTAGGAAACACATGTAAGTACCGAGGCATAAGGGCCAAGATGATTTGAACATAGTTTCCAAATTAATTTTTCAAGTAACCATAAGCATCAAGGCATAAGAGTCCAAGATGACCTGAATAGTTGTTGCACAAGCACACACAATGTAACAATCAAGGAGATAATTCCAACCTCACCTTAAGTGTTTGAATAAAGAATGTCAAGGTATGTGTGCCATTCCAATCATGATGGAGGCTCTTATGAAAGACACCCAATTTATTAGCCAACTTAAGATCATATGAATCACATTGTATACAAGGAAATGTACCTTCATAGAATTAGTATTGAGCAATAAATGAAATATAAACTAAATAAACCACAATATAGCAACTATTTAGCAAATGAAAGATCAATTGAGCATCCTATGGCTCTCTATCTAAGAGTGTTAATAGAATCTCTTAGCAAGCTACCATTAATGTCAGTCCTAGAATGAGAAATGATAAAGATTAAGCTAAAGATAACAATTATATTCAAATTGAATGCTAATTAAGCTCTTAGAATGCATTTCTAGCTATAAAATGCAAGAGGTTCTATGCAATTATCAGATGTGTGGTGATGAATTATGATTGATTTTGGTCTTCCTTTAATAGATTCATGCAAGGGTAGGGGGTGTGGTTGTGTTGATCATTATTAAGCTTGAGTTGAGTCTTTGGTTCCACCCTTTGAAGACAATACAAAGCTTATGTCCTCAAAGCTTGGGACAAGTAGACAAGATCAATGGACAAGATGCTCTTTCACTTTGAGTGATTGAGATTGAATTTGGCTTGATCCATGTGAATGCATTTTCTTAAATCCTATTGGTTGATTGAATTTCCTCCCCTTTTGGGTTGTTGAGAGAAATTAAGATTTATTAACTGATTTAAATTCATTTATTTAGCCATGTACCCCTTGAATGGGTTGAATTTGATTTAATTCAAAACTATACAATCAATAGAATTAATTGCACATTGATTTGATTTAACTTGATTAAAATGCTCTCAATTTTGATTCATCTTGAATTGAAGCTTGATTTTAATTTTGATTGGCTAAATGTTCATTGTGATTCAATTGCCTTGATCTTATCCTTGATTTGCCTTGATTTACTTCAATTTTCTTTGATTTGTTACTTAATTTTCTTTGTCCATTTTTGGGTGATTACAAATGCCCCTTTTTGACTTGGCGTGTGAAGCATGTCGATTCAAAGAATACTCTAATTTTGTTGATGAAAGGTCCTAATTTTGTCGATGGTCGATCTTTGATGTGCATTTGATGTCTTTCGATGGTCGATCCTTGATATCTAATATGAGATTGATGCAATTCTGATGATGTTCCTTTAATTGATGTGATACTCTGATGGTCATTCTGATGATGGATCCTTGATATGATGTAAGATTCTGATGCGATACCTGATTTGATGATTGATTTATGAAAAAAAATTTGATAAAAGCTTTCGCTTTGATTTGATGATCGGTCTCTCGATTGTCAATGATGATCTTGCTGATGCTAATTATTATCCGATGGTATGCCCCCTTGGAAATGAAATAAAATTTGATTGATGATTGAATATTCTGATGTTCTTGGTTGAATCACATTTATTTAGTTCAATTTTTAATGAATTTTAATTTCATTTTTTATATTGATTTTACATCTATTTGATTACAAATGCCCCTGTTTTGGCTGATTTGATGTAAAATTCAAGTCCCTGGGTCAATTCTGGTGAAAGATTCCCTTTTTAGGTCATAGATACCCTTTTTTAGGTCAAAAGGCTATATAAAGGGGTCAAAATTCCCTTTTTCACTATTCATTTCCACTTTCACTTTTCACTTTTTCCTCTTTAACTTCTACCTTTCACGATGTTTGTCTCCATTTGTGAGCATAGATTTGAGTGATGTAGTCGATATCAGCATCTACCTGGCTCTGGACCTCCAGTGAGTGCCTATACTTCCTCGTTTTGTCAATTTTTGTATTTAATTTCCAAATTTTTAGATTTTTCCTATAAATACCCTCATTTTTTCTTTTTTTTCAATCCAAAGAGTGTTTTTGCCCAATAAAATGGCGCTTTCACCCTCCAAGTTGCACTTTCACAATTTTAAGGTGCACTTTCGCGTTCTGATTGTGTGCTTTTGCTCGCTAGATTTTGGCCCTAATCTACCTTTACCTTGTTAAAGAGCACTTTTCCTCTTATTTTCACTTTTACCATTTTAAATAGCACTTCCAATGTTTTTAATAGCGCTTTTGAATTCTTTGGGTGCTTTTGCCTATTTTTCCACTTTTAATCCAGTAAGTAATGCTTTTGCGTTTGTGCGCTTTTAAAACTTGATACAGCGCTTTCACTCAACAAAAATAATTTCAATTTGATTAAGTCCACTTTGTGTTTCTTCCAACGTCATTGATCAATTGATAGGTTAAGTTCCCAAACTTGATGTCTTTAGCAAGTCGTAATATGTCAATATGAGTTAGTTATCATTTGAATATTTCTCATCAATCTAGATTCTAATGGTGGGTGATGATAAATTTTTCATTCTATATGAGTAGAAACATGAAAACTGATTGTGGTTTGATATTTTGAAAATTTTTGATTTACTTTGAATGATCCAAATAATAATTGATTTCAATTATGATGTGATTGAACTTTCTTTTATAGGAGATCCTTGGGTCCTTGCATGTTCATGGTTCTTATCCTCTATCATGGAGCATGATTCCTGAACTCAGTGCGGTGGATCGTTGCCATATCAGTTCTTGTGGCATATCTTTCCTTCTCCATCTTCCTTGATTTCAAGTGAATCAAGGTCTTCTCACTACTATGGTTGAGCATTGGCACTCAGACCATACTACCTTCCATTTTCCATTAGGGGAGATGACTATTACTCTCGAGGATGTTTATCGGATCCTCCGCTTACCTACTCATGGTGAGCTAGTTTATTATGACTCTTTGTATGATGGAGCAGCATGTCGATGAGTATTTGGTGATTGTACTATTGGTGATGCGCACATTCAGTGGGCTCAATTCATTTCCTTTCATGTATTGCTTGCTATTCTAGGTACTTTGATTGGAGGTTTCCTTCTTCCTGACAGATGCAGGCACATGTTTGCTGTCAGTTGGGGTCCCATTCTCAAGGATTTGATGGCACATCCTCGTCACTTTAACTGGAGTTCTTGTGTTCTGGCCCAGTTATATCATGAGTTGCATAAAATAGTCTATAGGAATTCTACTACACTTACTGCAGGTGCAATCCTTCTTTAGCTATGGACCTGGGAGCATATCCCAGTGACACATCCTATTACTACGCAAGATCATCATCCAAGTTGGCCATTTTCTTGGATGTAAGGTGGCATTATTATCCAGACCCATATGGGTAAACTGGATTACTGGCGACGGGTTATTGATGACATAGACACTATTGTATGGAGGCCATATCTTGGTTGTGAGGCTTGGCCAAAGGATGATGGTGAGTTTCCTTACATGTTCTACCCCCGATGGATGATCAGGCATTCCACTTATACTATTGAGATATTCTACTTTTGATAAGTTTTCTGTCAATATGGATGTACTCAAGATATGCCATAGGGAGTAGCCATGTATGCTCATGTATAGGCCGAGAGATCGTAATGGGGCCCATATGTAGATTATAGGATAGTTGTGCGGGAGATATGAGAGATTGGGTATCATCCTTGGTCTCCTAGATCACATGTGATGGATGTGGGTATTACTGATGATTATGGTGCTTGGCTTCTGCGCTATCCTTTCCCTAGATTTACCGATCCTGTGGAGAGAGTTCCTACCATTGAGGAGTTATCAGATGGGGATGATGGTGGTGTGGGAGATGATTCTAGTGGTGATGATGGAGATGATGGTGGAGATGGTGGTGGTGCTGGTAGGATTAGGGGATGGCATGGATGATGGGGTCATCGAGGGGCTAGAGCAGGTCGAGTCTGTATGCCAGACATTGTTGTTGTTCCTATTCCTCCTAGGGGTAATGATCAGGTGAGGGGTCATCAGGTTGACAGAGTATTACATCATGTTGCCAAGGATCCAGTAGATAGACCTAGACTCAGGTGCTAGAGGGATGTTGATGCAGATATTGCATAGGTGTTACTTGATCAGGCACAAGGTGCTCCTTCTCAGCAGGTTATTCCTCTAGTTGTTCCATGGGCTACCTCATCTTAGGCACATGCTTCTACTTTGATGCCTTCATCTTCTTCACATCCATCGTCTTCTCATTTTGTTCCATCTTTGGGTGATCCATCCTCTTTGATGCCATCTTCTTCTATTCCTCCTCCATAGTCTTCTGCAACACAGACTTTTGCCCCAGCCTTAGCATCAGATGTTGTGTCCATGCAGACTCAGATTTCAGTAGTGTAGCAGTAGGTTTCTCAATTGAGCTCAATGATTCAGACTTTCATGGATGCTATGAGTCAACATGGTTTACAAGCTAGTTCTAGTCAGCCTCCAGATAGTGCTCCTGGTCCTGATGGTACCGATAGTGTTGGTGATTTAGTTTTTTGAGATATCTATGGTTTATATGATTCGATATACATGATCTTTCTCTTTGTTGTTATCGAGACCTTGGACTCTTGTTGTATCTTTTTTTATCGATTGATGTTGCTTATGTTGATACTCTGATAGTTTGATGGACATTGATATTTGAATATTGCTTTTATGATCATTCATTTAGACTTTGATATCTTGTTGATTTCATGATGATGGTACCATGGACTCTGATACTCTCCTTGATAGATTTCACTATATATGATTTGATCATGTGTTGGATCTCTTTTTCAGGTATTTTGCATGATATGCAGATCTATATGACTCTATCTCATATATGTTTTGTTTTATGCTTTTCAGAATGCAATTTTTCAAATGTATGCATATGTTATAATGATGCTTTAAATAATTGTCTTATGTATGACATAGAATAGATGAATGCAATGTTAATTTAATGATTAATGATATTGTGTGTATGCAATGAATACATGTAGGATATTAGATGGATAATGAATATTTGATCTAATGGATGTCTTTCTTTTGATATGCAATGTGATGGATCTATGTAATGACGTAATGAGCTTTTAATGATTAATGATATATGCAATATGGCTAAATGATACTATCATGGATGATATGCATTTAATTTTGAGTGATCCTAATGTATGCAAAGAATGATTAACTAACTTAATGCAATGCACTTAATGAATTGATATTTAAGAATGCACCTTAAATGAGATGAATGCAATCTAATGATAATAATGCAGCTTAATGAAATGAAGATGGATGCAATCTAATGATTATGCAACTTAATGAAATGAAGATAGATGCAATCTAATGATTATGCAACTTAATGAAATGCACTTTGTTTTTTATTTATTTTTAATTTCCAACACACTCAATCCGATATAGTTGTTTTTGATAATCCTTTGATTTTTTATTTGAGTACACCCCCTTTTTCTTTTCCTCTTGTAAATTAAGCTAAGAAAGGAAAAACAATATACAATGCACTTATTCTAAGATGTATGCAACTAACTGTCATTATTCAAAATTTGGAGCTTATAATCATCATTGAGCATTTTTGGGCTCTTGCCTTAGTACAACCATCACTAGTTCAACTATGATGATATGAATACTTTTTGCACCTCTCTCTTTGCTTTCCCTTCTCTCTTCGGTACGACTATCACTGATTGAAGCCAATCATGAGAGTGTGAATACTGATTTTGTCAGATTCTATGTTGCAAGTGGATTTTGGTATTATGATATTGAAGATCAAAATAGCCAAGGTATCCTTTTGCGTAAACAAGCAGAAATCTCAGTTTTAGCCTATGTACCAGTCCTCAATGATTCTTTGATGATCACATCCTTAGACAAATAATACATGATTTAAAACTTTGATTTTAAGACAGTCATTCAAAAATCAACAAAAATATCATCCTTTCATCATAGCTTGTCTAGTCTAAAACTTTCATTGATTTGCTAGAAAGACATGATTTCATCAATTTAGTCAACACTTAGAAAAATTTCTTGTAATGTTTTTCAAATCCATATTTCAAGTGTAGTTCCATCCATTTCATACTTTTAATCCTGATAAAGATAAAGTCATGTAAGATCTTGGATCAAATTTTGCATTTGGCTCAAATTGGATTAGAATGTAGATTTGATTAAGTGTTCCTCTTGAATTTGATGAATTGATTCCATGATTGAATAAAGCTTGCTTTTGATGAATCCTTTCTCCTTTTGAGTAGATTGCCCCCAGTTTGAGATAATTTTATTTGTGGGACTTAGGACAATTTATAGATTAGGTGATCAAAATCTTAAGGTATTTGCAAATGCAACTGTGGGGTTTTATTATGCAATATATACAAATGCTGGCGAATGCAATATTTACAAGGTGACCTTCTAGGCATGCGACTGACTTGGACTTTCAATGGCACCTATTTACCAAGTTTTCACCCATTGAATGCTCTTTTTCTATTTTTTAAATCTTTTCTCTTTTTTTGCTACCAAGGCGCCTATTCACTAGGTTTTCACCAAGGTACTTTTTCTTTTTTTTCTCTTTTTTTATATTTTTCATTTTTTTTCATATCATCGATGTGCCTATTTGCTAGGTTTTCACCAAGAAAACATCTTTTTAAGGATCATATATGAATGTTTTTGGTATTTCTTCATGCTCAATTTTCCACTATTTTTTATCTTTTCTGCTTTTCCAATTTGTTTGTTCTTTTCTTCTTTTCTTGTCAAATGTGGGTTGATCCACTTCTTCTACCAGGAATTCATATCTAGCACTTTGATCAGGCATTTGTAGAAGTGAAGCCAAAGTTGCCATTGCATCTATTGCTTTGTTCTTTTCTCTTGGCACTTGCTCAAATGTAATAAGAATGAAGTACTTCTTAAGAATTTCCACCATGTTTTTATAGGGTACCAATTTGTCATCTTTTGTTTGATATTCTTCATTAACTTGATTAATGACTAATTGTGAATCTCCATAAACCTTTAGTTCTATCACTTTCCATTCTAGTGCCAACTTGATTCCAATGACCAAGGCTTCATATTCTGCTATATTATTGGTGCATGGAAATAACAATTTATAGGAATTAAGAATAGTGGATCCTTAAGGAGTGATTAGAAGTATGTTTTCTCCTGACCCATGTTGAGTGTATGAACCATCAAAATATAGTTGCCATGTTTTTCCCTCAACATTCACAATCTCTGAATCCAAAAATTCCACTTGGATGGGATGATCATCTTGAAGTGGTTCTTCTGCTAACTGGTCAGCAATGACTTGCCCTTTGATTGATTTTCTATCAACATATTCAATGTTGAATTCACTTAACACCATAAACCACTTTGCTAGCCTTCCATTTAATGTTGTTTTACTAAGTAGATACTTCAAAGGATCAATTTTGGCAATGAGCCTTATCTTGTGAGCTAGCATATAATGGAGTAATTTTTGTGAAGAAAAAACCATAGCCAAGCATGCCCTTTCCATGAATGTATAGTTCATCTCGTATTTGACTAGAGTCCTACTTATGTAGTAAATTGCCTTTTCTTTGCATGTTTCATCTTCTTGTGCTAAAAGTACCCCTAATGAATTCTATGTTGCTGAAATATATAGGATTAAGGGCTTGCCTCTGATAGGTGGTATCAAGATTGGCGGGTTCATGAGGTATTTGTTCAATAGATTAAAGGCTTCTTCACACTTTTCATCCCATTTGAAAATTGTATCTTTATGCAAAAGTTGGGTGAAATTATGGCATTTTTCAGCTAATCGGGAGATAAATCTCCTGATGGATTGTATCCTTCCTTGTAAAGATCTCATTTGGCTAATGTTTTTAGGTGCTTCCATTTCCATAATGGCCTTAACTTTAGCAGGATCCACCTCTATTCCCTTTGCAGATACAATGTAGCCTAGTAGTTTGCCGAATTGGACTCCAAATGCACATTTTTTTGGATTAAGCCTTACTTTGAATTTCTCTAATCTTTCAAAAAAATTTGCCAAAATTGGTGAGTGCTCTTTTCTTGAGTGAGATTTGGCTAATATGTCATCCACATAGTCCTCCATGAACTTATGCATCATATCATGAAATATTGTGGTCATCACTCATTGATAGGTCGCTCTAACATTCTTCAAACCAAAAGGCATGGCATTCCAACAAAAAGTACCCCATGCACATGTAAAAGCTATCTTATCTTGGTCTTCTAGTGCTATCTTTATCTGGTTATATCCACTAAATCCATCCATGAGTGAAAACATAGAGTTTCTTGATGTTAGGTCCACAATGGCATCTATACTTGGAAGTGGGAAGTCATCTTTAGGACATGCCAAGTTTAAGTCTCTAAAATTTGTGCAGATTCTAATTGATTTATCTGCTTTTGATACTGGCACTATATTTGAGCTCCATTATGCATAATCAATGGCCCTTATAAATCCCACTTTCAATAATTTTTCTAATTCCACTTTGACAAGTAGTGCTATATGTGGATGCATCTTCCTTAACTTTTGCTTAATAGGTTTGGCTCCTTTCTTAATATTTAGATAATGCATTATCAGATTTGGATATAATCTCGACATATCATCATAAGACCATGCAAAGTTAAATTTTTTTTCCTTAAAGAACTTAATGAATTCTATTCTTTCTTCACTAGATAGGGATGTCACTAGGTGGATGATCTTCAGCTCAGTTTCTAACCCAATATTTATCTTTTCTATGGGCTCAATTAAGATTGGAGATCTTTCTTCATAATGTTCTGGTAGAACATCCAAACTCCCCTCCTTAGGTGCCTCAATTGGGTTTTCACCTTTGGAAACATCCTCTATTTCTTTATTTCTTTCTTCTTGATCTAATTTTGCCACAACGTGGTTTTCAACACTTGATTCTTTTCCTTTTTTATTTTTTTTGTTTTTTTCATTTTTTCTCAAATTGAAAGTTTGGATTCTCCCCTTGATCAATTCTTCCTAATATTCCATGATAGAAGAATTTTCAGCCGCATTAAGGTATTGGGACACCACGTTGTCATTCAAGAAGATTGGAAGGGTAGTTGGTTCAATGGAATTCCATTCAATTAGTTCTGGGTGTATGAGAGTTAATGGGTCAATACTTGGGTTTGTTTCAATGGGGTTTAAGGCTAATACCTTGTTAGATGGTTCATACATTGTATCATGTAAGTCTATAACATGGGCCTCTTCTAAATGTTCTAAATAAGTAGGATCAAAGCCCTCCTCACTAGAATCCTCTAAGATTTCCATTGAATAAAATTTGTGTGGATTAAACCTAACATTTGATTCCTCCATAGTAGGTCTCCATGAAGGTATGTAGGGTTTTCCTACCCATTGATTTATCTCTATTTCTATGCTTGGCACATTATTTAGAACCACTTGGTTTGAACTAGATGCTTGATTTGAACTTGATTCTACTATTGGTCCTTTATCCTTGGTAGAAGTATAGGTATGAATAACATCAATACCCTTATCATGGCATGACTCATCAGATAATGTCTCCCATTCCCACTCATTATAATCTTCATCACTATGAGATTCTAATTGCAATATTTGGCCATGGAGTTTAGGATAATGTTTTTGAGTGTATCCTTCTTCAAGATACCCTAATCCTGGTTTCTCCTTAGTATCTCATCATGTTGTTTCTATGGGTTCAATGAGCCCTTCATTCTTTGTGCCCAAAGGTCCTTGACCTTTGTACCCCATCTTTTGCATGATTTGAAACCCTTTCCCATATTGATGTGTGGGAATGGTTATATTTTTAATATGTTTGACATGTGCACTTGATTCTTCATCTTTATATAACTAGTTTAGGATCTCATTGTCTTCTTCATCCATGGCGGATGATGTACTTTCCCTCACAAAATTATCATTATATCTATGGGGTAGATTTGAGAGTCTTCCATAGGACTTGGATGATAAGGGTAAGTCCATCATAGATAAGGAGTATTCACCTATGCCTTTTTGCTTGATCTTGCATTGTTTATCAAAATTATTCATCATTTGGTCCATTTTTTGATAATGAGCCTCTTTGGTGCACACTTGGATAGCTTTGGTATGGTCTTCTTTTGATTCTTTAATAATATTATCCTCACTAACCTTCTATTTTCCTTTAGTTGATGTAGTTAGGTTAGTGAGTTTTGGTGTGTCTTTAATAACAATTTCCTCTTCCATCTTTTCTTTTCCCTTTAATAATGGGATGTCTTTAGAAATTTTCCCTTTCTCCATTTGATTGGGTATAGACCCTTATGCATTGTGTGGGACTAAAGAGTCATTGATAGGCTTGATTTTTTTACAATATTGGAAAGGGTTTAGGTCTCCACTTACCATTATCTCCTGCCCTAGATAAGGAAATTTTAGGCATTGATGATATGTAGAAGGAACGGCTTGCATTTCGTGAATCCCCGACCTTCCTAACAAGATATTGTAAGTCAACTTTAGATCTAACACTTGGCATATGGTCTCTTTTTGCATGGGACCAACTCGTATGGGTAACACTATGATTCCTTTTGAAGCTCTTTCTTCATCATCGTAGGCTTTAATGGTTATCTTTTTCTTAGGGTCAATAGCCTCCTCAGAAAATCCTAGTGCCTTCACTAGGCTAAGGGTACAAATGTTTAAGCTGGCTCCTCCATCTATAAGGACTCTTTTCACCCTATGCTTATGAATCAAGACTTCTATGTGCAAAGGCAAATTTTGAGGATGATTAAGGGACATGTCATCTTGCTTGGAAAATGATAAGCAATGGGGTGCAATGAGGTGTCCCACCATATTTTGAAATTTGTCTACCTCCAAATTTAGAGGCACGTTAGTTTCCAATGAGGCTTTCTCCAAAATGTCTTTATGAGTTGGTGACAATTTGAGTAACTCAAAAATAGAGATTTGAGTGGGAGTTCTTTGTAGTTGATCAACCAAGTTGTATTGTTTTGATGATGAGGTTGAAGTTTGGTTTGATAACACAATTTTAGGAGCATTGGTAGGTAGAATAATTTTTTATGCTTACCCCCTAGTGACAACATTTGATGATGCTTCTCTTAACTTGTCCTTTACTATGACAACATTTATGTTATTATCCTCTTCTCTTAGAGTATTTATCGTGTTATCATAAGTATGAGCAAATTTCACTTTCTCATTGCCTCTTTTTTTACTTTGATTAGCATTAGATGACTCGCCCTTTTCATGGCTCAAAAAGGGATTCTTGAAGGCCGTGTGGTCCTCATTGTTTTGAGATCCTTCAATTTTGATGGTTCCATTATCTATTAAATCTTCCACTAAGTGTTTTAATCTCATGCATTCATTGGTTGGATGACCTCTATTTCGATGATATTCACAATGATGAGAGTCATTCCACCAATTAGGTTTAACTTGAGGTTCATATTCTCTCACATTGGGTAATGTGATGATTTTGTTGGCAACCAAGGTCCTTAATGCATTCTCCAAAGGTTCACCTAGATAGGTGAATTTTCTTTTGTTAATAGTGGAGTAAAAGGATTTGGGCTTATTCCCATTAGTATTATTATAAGGATTATTGGCATTATTGTTGGAATTGTTATTGGAATTATTGGAATTATTGTGATTAAATGGAGCTTTGTTTGATTGATTAACATTATTTGAAGAATTAGCTCCATATGGTAAGGTGAAAGGGGTTGCCTTCAAGTTGTGAGCCTCCACAACTCCATCATTCACAAGGTTTTTGTTGTTATTATTTATCCATGACTTAGACTTATCGTTGTAATTATTGGACCCTTGATTATTGACATATTTAGGCACATAATTATTATTGTTGTTGTTGTTGGTGTTATTAGATTTGTTATCTTTAAATAATTTTATTTCACCTCTCTTAACCAATACATCCTCAATCTTGATCCCATTTTCGATAAGTTTTTCAAATGTTGGGGGACATTGGAGTTGTAATCTATAATTCATTTCCATGGTCAAATTGTTTGTGAAGATTTCCATCTTCTCTTTCTTGGGGATACTTCATGGATACCTTGCGAAAATGGTCCTCCACCTTTGTAGGAATCCTAAGAAGGATTCTCCATCTTTCTGTTTGGTATCACACAACTTGAGCATCGTGATTTCGTGCTCAATGTTATAAGAATAGTGGGTCACAAACTTGGAGGCTAGCTCCTCGAAGGTCTTTATTCCTTGGGGTAATTTTGAAAACCACTCCATGGTGGGGCCTCCTAAGCTCCTAGGAAAGAGTCTCATTAGGTATGTATCATTTTGCATGAACTCAATGCTTAAGGCACAAAACTCTCTTAGATGATCCTGTGGGTCTGTTTTACCCATATATTTTTCATACTTAGGAAAAATAGTATTAAAGGGAAAAGGTTCCATAACTAAGCTTTTGTCAAATGGGAAAGGACACAAAGCTTCAATAGAAAAGGCCTTACGTTCAGCCACCTTTTTCATGGTATCAATTTGTTCTTGGAAGGCCTTTATTTGCCTATTCATAGCATGCATGGGGTTATCTTGTTCTTGGTCTTTCTTAAGTTGTTCTATATCGAAATCATGGGGAAGCTTTACTCCCACTTGGGCTAGGTTTAGGAAAAATTTCTCCCTATCCTTATCTATTAATTTCTCCATGACCTCTAGGAATTCATGATCTTGGGTTGCTCTCTCAACTTTTTCTTCAAGTGTTTCTTTGGGATTATGGTTGGCATTATTGATGTTATGATTATTTCCTCCTTGTTGGTAATTATGATATGTGGAGTTTCTATCCATTTCTCCAAGTCTTTTTTCAAATAAGTTTGGGAAAATTTCCTCTTGATTAGGACCTATGAAAAGACTTTGGTACTCAACTTCTTGCCCTTCATTTGCAACAAGAGTGTTATCTACTTGTAAAGATACCCTATATGTGTGGGACCACATGGAAACCGGCATCCAACAAGGGTTTGATTTGAAGTGATCCTTGATTTGATAATTGTTGATTTTAAATTGAAGAGATTAAAAATGTAAGATGATTTTTCAATGGATATCTCTCTCACTTGTTTATGTATTTCAAACACAACAATCATGCATTCACTTGTCTTCTTTTTACCCACTAACACAAAATGTTTGATTTGAAAGAACGTTGTCACAAGTTTTGCACAAAAAGAAACTTCAAGCACCTACCTAGCTCAAAATTGGTTTGTAAACATGGCTCTAAAAGGTGGTCTTGCTATTTTATCAAGGATTTAATATAGATTCCATTCAAAATGGATCTTAAACTTTCATCCCCCAAGTATGTTAAGGGTCTTCCACCACCGGTATATCAAAGTTTTGCACAATCTGTGAGGACTACTCGAGGAAGTTCAAAAATTTAAAGTCCTTTTGTCACACACCCCATTAAGGGTGTATGTGTTTTGTTTTATAGTGGGTTGCATTCTCGCAGCAAAAGAAAGTGTATCCCACTTTGGGCTATCCCTCTCACACCGGCCTCGTTAAGGCAATTTCTCAGGAGGGGAGCCCACTAATGTTCTAGCATATTCATGTAAAGCAAGGAAATGGAGTTAAGAATTAGTGTTTTGGAATTTGATTCACCAAAAAGGTGAAGAGCATATCCCTAACTTTTCCTTAATTTCCCAAACACAATAAACAAAGTTCAATTACTAGCCCACTAACTATAGGGATTTGAGTATTTCTACTCTCCTCCACAAACAAGGGGCTTTGATTTTATGTGCTTGATTTCCTCAACCTTTCTTCTTAATTAAAACATTCAACACCTTTGGCATTTTGATTCACTAGAAGAAGTGAAGAGCATAGGCCTAAATGCTAAACTTTCTAAACAAAGATAGGCTATTTTGTAATTACTAGATTTTCAAATGCACCAATGCCACAATTTAAGGGAAAATATTCACTAGTTTGAGGCTTACCTTTCCTTGTAGCTAGCATAGGCTAGGGGCATTTTGAGTAATTATTTCCATTTTTATCTTACCTTGGATGTAGTTCCTTTCCAATGTGCTTTTCCTCCAACAAAGTTAGTCAACAACAACAGCCATAATGAAGGAAACCAAAAACAAAATTGAAGAAGCAAAGTTTGAATTGAATCTAAGGCCTTATTTGCAAATTTTAAGAAAAACTTGAATTAAGGTGAGAAAATCCAATTAAGTGATACAAACTTAGTTTTATATGCTTCTACAACTTTAAGGTAATTCTCATAAACCTGATTTTCCTCCTCTTGTGAATCCTCAAGAACCGATTTGATGTGAACAAAGTTCTCTTTCTTGATTTTCTTAGTCAAAACCTTCCCTTCTTGGTTGAATATGCTCTCTGGTTTCTTCATTTTTCTGTGATCAGACATCCTACAGAGTCATATAAATCATTTTACCACAGTTGGATAGTGAAAATTAACAGTTTATGCAAAAGCACTTCTGTAATGCTTAAAAGTGTTATTTTACTACTTAAAAGCACTGCTAATCTAATTAAAAGCATTGTTTCAACTTTGTCAATAAAACTCAAAAGCGCACAAATAACTAATAAAGGTGTTGTAGAATCTATCAAAGGCAGTAAAAGTTCGAAGTAAATTAGCAGAAGCGCTCAGGGGTCAGGGAATAAGCACTATAGATCCGTGCAAAGGCATTGTAAGAATGATAGACAGATAATAGAAGGATTGAAAGCATCATGGATCAGTGCAAAGGCACACACATTTACCGTGAAAGCATTGAAACAGTGCTGGAAAGCACCGTCTAATCATGCAGAAGCATCGTTTGAGCTCTCAAAAGCGTTGTTTCCTAAAAAACCCTAGAGTTAAACGTGCACAAATTGATAAAATGAAATAATTCTAAACATTTAGTAAAGTGAAGCATCTTGCCCCACGGTGGGTGCAATTTTGTGTACAAGGAATAGAATTAGTATTGAGCAATAAATGAAATAGAAACTAAATAAACCATAATATAGCAACTATTTAGCAAATGGAAGATCAATTGAGCATCCTATGGCTCTCTATCTAAGAGTGTTAATAGAATCTCTTAGCAAGTTGCCATTAATGATAGTCCTAGAATGAGAAATGATAAAGATTAAGCTAAAGCTAACAATTATATTCAAATTGAATGCTAATTAAGCTCTTATAATGCCTTTCTAGCTATAAAATGCAAGAGGTTCTATGCAATTCTCAAATGTGTGGTTATGAATTATGATTATTTTGGTCTTCCTTTTATAGATTTATGCAAGGGTAGGGGGTGTGGTTGTGTTGATCATGATTAAGCTTGAGTTGAGTCTTTGGTTCCACCCTTTGAAGACAATACAAAGCTTATGTCCTCAAATCTTGGGACAAGTAGACAAGATCAATGGACAAGATGCTCTTTCACTTTGAGTGATTGAGATTGAATTTGGCTTGATCCATGTGAATGCATTTTCTTAAATCCTATTGGTTGATTGGATTTCCTCCCCTTTTGGGTTGTTGAGAGAAATTAAGATCTATTAATTGATTTAAATTCATTTATTTAGCCATGTACCCCTTGAATGGGTTGAATTTGATTTAATTAAAAACTATACAATTAATAGAATTAATTGCACATTGATTTGATTTAACTTGATTAAAATGCTCTCAATTTTGATTCATCTTGAATTGAAGCTTGATTTTAATTTTGATTGGCTAAATGTTCATTGTGATTCAATTGCCTTGATCTTTTCCTTGATTTACCTTGATTTACTTCAATTTTCTTTGATTTGTTACTTAATTGTCTTTGTCCATTTTTAGGTGATTACACACACCACAAGAAAAAATCAAAGAAAATATGCCCTATTCGCCTAGTCTTCTAGTCATAACATCATGGAGAGACCAAGGAGGGAACATCGGTACAAATCCCCAATAATAGACAGCATACAAAGAAAATATCATTAAGCATAGCTCAATCATTTAAATTTAAGTGGAGTATAAAAAAGATAAAGATATTTACTGACTCGCTAGGACTCATGCCTATAGATGAGAAATATCACACAATCCTAGACTGCACACAAAGCATCGACTCAAGGTAGCATATCCAATAAGTGTTGAGAAACACTCAATGTGAAAGGAAGTGTTTAGAAACATTGTTTGGGGTAGTGTTGAGAAACACTAGGTCATGAGTTACTAAGAAAACACCATCGCGCACCAAAGGAGAATATAGTTCATGCCCCCTAGCCCTAGACAAAGATCAATCTCAGACCAAGGAGATTGGAGATGGAAGTCAAAGGGGTTCAGAGTGAAAAGCAACAAGCTGATAGATATAAGCACATGGGTTGCAAGTAGCACAGGTTTCCAAGTTTTACCAAGATAATGATTTTCAGGACATTATATGATTTTTATGATTTTTTAGAGATTTTTATATTTTTTTAGAATTTTTAGAGATTTTTAGAATTTTTAGAATTTTTTTCATGAACATTTTTCAATTTTCAATTTTTAATTTTTAAGAGATTACCAATTCTCAATCAAGATCACAACGGTTTTCCCCCAATGTCTAGCAAGGTTTAGTACATGGTAGATGAATTAGGAAGTTGATGGAAGAAGTAGAAAGATAATGCAACCCTCAGGAACAGTCTCTTTGAGAATAGCCAAGCTAGGGAAAGAGAAAATATAGTAAAGTAAGCTCATGAAGTAGTGTTGGATAACATATAGGATAATGACCTGGTGTCATTAAAGCATTTGCTCCAAAGAGTGGACATGTCAAGAGACTCTTATTACCAAATTTTTCATATATATATATATATATATATATATATATATATATATATATATATATATATATATATATATATATATATATATATATATATATATATATATATATATATATATATATATATATATATATATATATATATCTAGTGTTCTTCATTTTGATCAAGACCAAAGGGTTAATTGGATATGATAATGATATGATAGCACAATCAAGATAAAGGATGATGGAGATTATGAGTGAATGGTTTGGGATTAGAGAAAGAATGCTTAGTAATAATTATGGCAAATTCTGGATAAGCAAGATCATGATGAGGATAACATGGATGGAAGTGAGTAAGTTGATGGAAAGGATATCAAATGGTAGGATATATGATGCTCGTGATAGTTCAACCTTGTCAAGATTAAAGGTGAAAGAGGAAGTATGGGTGCACATGAAATAGCTAGTGTGGATGCATCTTTCCCCAAGTGTAGAGTGCAAGATAGAGGAACTACACATGACGTTTGTTTTCCAGGTTTTCATCATGCTACTTGTCCAAGGTGCCACAAGTAGTGATTTTCACCATAGGAAAATTTTATTTCTCTTTACTTTTCCTACCAAGGTGTCCATTTCCAAGTTTTCACCAAGTCACTTTTCTATTTTTCTATTTTTCTGTATTTTTCATTTTTTAAAATTTTTTTGAATTTTTGAATTTTTGGAGGAAGTCAAGCCTGATTCTCTTTGGATAATGCTTCTTTGGAAAGATATGCTTCAATAGGCCAAGGCTGCTGAGAGGTGTGCTCAAGGATGTTGATAACGTAATGATAAGGTAGATGATAGCTAAGGATTTACACACAAAATGAGATAAGGGGAATGGAAGGATATGATATGGAAGGATAATAAGTAGGTGTAGGATAGTAGATAAGGATTGTGTAGGAGTATGTGCAGATGATGGAAAGATCAACATTGACACACACCTTGAGGGGTAGTGAACAACTAGAGGGAGAATAAGTTGGCTAGCTTGAGGTTTTGATATAGGAAGTAATGTAGATCTTGGGACACAAGGACCCAAGATAGATGAAGGAGAGGATATAAGATGTTTAGAGGAATACGGAGTGGAAGTATTTGGAAGCTTGAATGTCAACTTTGATTTTTATTTTGTCTAAGTCCTTTTAGAGAGACTTAGGAATCCACATAGCTTTTGATTTTTCTTTACTTTTAGACACTTTTGATCGCAATTCTTCCATAATCTTTGATTTCATTCTTTGCTTAGAGAACCCTTGTGGTTTCTTAGATATTTCATTTTTCTTCGTAGTCAAATGTCGATTAGATAGGACATAGTGATCTTCATATGTAAGTCGATTCTTGTATTTTTTAATTTTATGTTGCACATCCAAATTGCTTCCAAAAGACTTGGGAATTGTGGATGAAAGAGGTTGATATAATGGTTTTAGATGGATAGATGGATGGTTTCTCAAGGATGCATGTCTTTTTTGATCTTGAGGTAAGATAGGAACAAGAGGTATAGTAGATGGAGGAACATAAGGTCCTAATATGGATGAAAGGTGTGAAGGTTTCATCGGTTATGAGGACCAAGGATAGATTTGGAAGATGGTTAGGGATATCAACATCCATAGAGTGAGAAGCATGGCCAAGGCTTTGATCTATAAGGTCCATATTTATACCAATAGGCTTATGAGTAAATTTAATAGGAGCAAGTTTGATAAGATCAATAGGAGCTGGAGAGGATTTATACTTATGTAAAGGAGTAGGGAAAATATGATGTTTTTGAGATGGTTGTGAAAGATTATGGCAAGGAGTTTCTGCGATGTTCTGATCTTGACAAGGATCTTTAGATAATATAGGAAGAGTAGTTTTATGTTTATTTTCAATAAGCTCTTTAAAGATGATGGAAGGAGTATCTTGATCTGTCTCGGAAGATGAATAAGATATAGGAGGTGAAGGAATATCTTCTTGGAAGAGGTGAATGGATATGACCAGATCATCATGAGATTCTTGGATATGATACTTTGGTCAACTATTGGATAATAATGGATGGTATCTTGATATTGATCTTTATTGATATTTATATCTTCAAACTTAAGATTGTCCTCTTGACATGGAACTGCTTCTAAGGTTGAAATAAGAGTTTGAATAGGTGTGAGGGGTTCATGAAGGGTTGATGAAGGAACATTTAGGATAGGTATGATAGATGTTGAAGAACATAGAAGCTTGGGATCTATGACCTTTGAATCATGGAAGGGACTTGTAGAAAGATGTATATTAGCTTGGATCTGTTTTAGAGGTAGCCCTTGAGGATATGCATAGGTAGCATGAAAAGCATTAAGTTCTTTGTCCAATGGCAAAATTTTGGAGGGATTTTCTTCTTGGAGATGAATTTATGATGGGTAAGTTAGAGGTAGTGTGAGAATCATTTCTAGACATAGGTTCATGATTTTGATCAAGCTTGAGAGTAGTATCTTCATTAGGTAAGTCATTAGGATCGTCATAACCAATTATGTCGTCATCAATGAAATCTTGGATTTTGTGTTTCAAATCCATGCAATCTGAATTTTTATGTTCATTATTTCTATTATACACACAGTAGGTAGGCAAGAATGAATGTTTTCTTGAAGTAGTCGAAGGTAATGTGATAAGATTATTTTCAAGGATTTTTTCCAATGCTGATTCATAAGATTCTCCAAAAGGAGTAAAGATTCGCTCTGTTTCTTCATTTTCTTTATCAAAGATAGGTTGGTCAAAGATAGGTATGTCATGATAATGTTTACTATCAAAGATAGGTTTGTCATAAAGAGGTTCTCGATCAAAGATAGGTTTGTTATTAGGATGTTCTCAATCAAAGATAGGTTTTTCATAAAGGTTTTCTTGATCAAAGATAGGTTTGTTATGAATATATTGCTCAAATGTAAAATTGTTGTGAGAGTGTGACATAGCCTTGCTTGAAGAATATTCAGATAAAGGATAGATTTTTTTCTAAGAATGTTGGCTAGAGGATGTATCTTTTTCTTTCTCCAAGTGTTGGATTCTAGAATGCAAAGATTGGAGTTGTTTAAATAAGGCTTCCATTTCTCTCTCTTATTCCTTAGTGTACCTTTTGAACCATGAATATTTATTAGAGGATGTATCATGTTTTTTCTACAATCTATCGAAGTTAGCTTTCAAAGAGTGGAATTGTTTAGATATGGCTCTCTCTTCTTCTTGAGTGTATATTTTTTGAGTCATGATTCTTAACCGATATGAAAGAAGATTACAAAGAGCTAATAAGGATTATTGATGACTTTATTTTCAAGATAGGTAAGTAAAGTGTCCACTTGTCCAAAGTGTAAAAGCGTAAAAGAGATAGTAAAGATAACTTACCACAAGATGCCCAAGCCACAGGTAGATTGCCCTATGTACTACACATGTGAACAAGAAAAGATAAGATGCAAGCATCCAAAAGAAATGATATGAAAATAGTAGACAAGTGAACCATTCACTAACCAAGAAACAAGTGATCTTCATTAGCTAAAGGCAATTCTTAATATGTGAGTTTCAGACCAAGATACCAGAAATAGTCAAGTATAGGCTTCCTAAGATAGCTAAGAGAAAATTTAGAGCAAACCAACTTGGATCAGATGATATTTCTCTTAAGGAGAGATGATATTCTAGAATTTCGTATGATATGTCTCACTACTATAGGTGATATTAAGACACTGATTTCCAGTTTTGATAGCAAATTTGAATTTTGACAGCAAGTTTAAATTTCAAAAGCAAGTTTGAATTTCAAGATCAAGTTTTTAAAGAAAATGTAACGCACAAAGTAGTCTTCAAACAATCAAGCAAGGGACAAAGAAACCTTGCACGATACAAGAAATTGTGAAGTCTAAAGATAGGTTACAATATTCTAATAACCTAAAGTGTATGTTCACAAAGATTTCCATGGGTCTAGCACAAATCGAAAATACATCAAGCAAGAACTAGCTATGGTCAAGGCTAGTATCAAAAAGGTTGCCCACAACTTGGTATCCCAAAGGAATACATATGGTGAGTATTCTTGAGGTGATCTGGGAAACCACTTGGATCAGTCCTTGCACAAATATTATGACATTTTCGGTCAAAAGGGTAGCCTCTAACTTAAGGTTTTTAGAAAACTCCGTTCATGACTATCCCCTATAGTTTCACAAGTGAAATTAAGGCCTATAGCCCTACAAGCATCCAAAAAGTATAATCTCACAAACAATATTTAGACCTCTTGACCCTATACAAGATGAATGTACTCCCCTTGTAGTCTTGTAAACAAGATTGAGACCAAGATGGCCCTAAAAGTGCCCAATCAAATATAGTCTTGCTTAGCAAGATTTAGGCAACTAGGCCCTACACATGAAGAAGCATTAGCAATATAAAATAGCCAAGTCTTCCCTCTCTTTGGATTGAAGGAAGCTTTTGATTATAGTGGAATGGAGTAGTCGGGTTCGCTTGTTCCCCACTTGGGTCATTCCTAAAAGATTTCTCTCTTGGTAGGGCCTCTAAAGGTAAATGCAATAAAGTAAAAGGATAGCTAATGGAGGTCTAGATTTCTAATTTTCCAAAAGGAAACAAGCATAGTCTCCTACTCCATAGTGTCTCCCAAGTACATCAAGAACATGATCATTTACCAAAAGAAAACTAATTAATCTATGTGCCTATGAAAAATGATCTAATAATAGAAAAGACACACACGATCTAATAATAAAAGTATCAAGATCTAGCTACATACCTTCCACACATTTTTCCAAAATCTCAATTGTTATTAGTCTTAGCAATGCAATTCTTTAGGCAAACAAATCTTACAAAACCACATGTTAGGGCACAAAAATATGCAAATGAAAATAATAACCTTGCAAAACCACTTTTTAGGAGATAGGAATTATCAAATACTTGCAAGAAATCCTAATCATGCATTGAACTATGTGCAAATAAAGTGCAAGCTCATCACAATTTTTATTTTTATTTTGCTTTTGACCTAGTCAATAAAATCCAATTCTTTTTCTATAATTTTGGATCCAAAAATAGAAATACAAAGAAGAAACCCTTGTTAAAATATGAGAGCTTTCCAAAAATGTAAAAATTTCAGGAATATCCATTAATTTGTGCCCTAGAGACCTATTTTACCAAAACAGACCAGTTTTTATAAATCGACTATTTGAGATATGTTATTACGTCTAAATTAAAAACACAAATAATTAACCCCCTCTAGAATTTTGAGACCTTTCCAAAAATGTAATTTTTTTTTAAAAATATGATGATTTGCGACCAGAAATTAATTTTTAGGAAAAATTAATAAAAAATTATAACTCACACAAAAATGATCAGAAAAATCTAATTTTTGGACTAAGACACATTTTATCCATCCACAACCTACAAAAACAATTTTAGATAAAAAAATTTGAGTCATTTGTGAGAGATGATCAAATCTTTAAAAAATCTAGGGTTTTTGCCTTCAACTCAAAATGCACAAGGGTTAACATTAAAACCAAAGTGAGTATCCAATAAAATGTGGGTTTGCCCCATGGTGGGCACCAAAAAAATGTGTACCAAAAAGTGAGGCCACTTCTATAAACCATTACACTTGAGAGAATCCATGAAAAAAAAGATCTCAAGAAGAGGCTTATAGCTTCCTATCCATGATGTGCAAGAACCAGGTAGATATTATGAATGGTGTCTCTCAAATGAACCTTAAATAAAGACCCTTTCAAGGTGCACCATAGAATGAAAGATTCAAATGATAATGCAAAGTATATCTAAGATGAAATACAAGATCTAAGATAAATTGGTATGCAAGAATGCAGGAAAAGTAGATCTAAAATGAGATGGATTAAGCTAGATGCAAGAAAGAAAATGACAATGATTATGCAATGCTTCAATATGAAAGATCTAAGAATGCCATAGCTCCAAGATGCCAAGATTGCAAGACTCCAAGATTCCAAGATTACAAGATTTCAAGACTCCAAGATGTTAAGATGCCAAGACTCCAAGAACTTGCAATAAGATTTCAAGATCTAAAGAAGCTAAGAATGATACGAGGATGAGATAATGCAAGAGATGGGATCTCAAGAATGAGGAGAGAGTCTCCTTTTAAATGAATTTAGAAATCAATGGACATGATTAAGAGGCAAACTAATGAGTGGTTGAGATAAAGATGCAAAAGCCTTTTTCAAAAGTCAAAAGATTCCATCTCATTGGAAAGTGCACTTTTATTTTTATTTTTAATTTATTATTTTTAGCAAGGTGGTTTCCATTATTTAATTAAAAGGGGACATGTTCTTTTAATTAAATGTATCTTAGGATAAAGTGATTTTATTATTTAATTAAAAGATTTTTTAATTAATTAAAAGGGAGCATGTTCTCTTAATTATAATAAAGCTTAGGATAAAGTGGTCAAACTTTAAGATATAATCAAATAAATGATAAAATGATGATTTGATCAAGAAATAAGAGATTAAATAAATATGAAAAATTGATTAAGCACAAGATTTAGTCTAGTGTTTAAATTTTAATGTTAGAGTGAGGCTCAAAGTTTACTAGACCATTTTTGGGTGATTACATTGGCCCCTCTTTGACTAATGTGTGAGCAATTTGGAACACATTGAGTCAAAGAATGATGATGTCAAGGTAACTGATAAACATCTGACTCTGGACTTGATCGAATGAAGCATAAAGAGATAACTAATCTTGAACTTGATCAAACAAGAACTAGCAAAGATAACAATATACCTGATAAAGATTTGACTCCGAACTTGATCGAACAAAGCACAGAGAGGCAACTAATCTTGAACTTGATCGAATGAGAAATAGCAAAGATAGAAAGATTCCAATGTGCAGTTGAAGCGAAACTGAACACTAAAACAAAGATTGAAAGACAAGACAATAAGATAGTAGAATCAATTTGCAGCCTTGAAAGATAGATTATTCCTGCCCCCCTCAGGATCAAAATCAAAATGAGGTAGAGGAGATGCAGAAATGAGATAGATTTGATCAAATCAGGATAAGATAATGTTCAAGATTATTGATGAGCACATAAGACCAAGTTTGAGCAACAAGTGATGAAAATTTTCCCCAGTTTGAATAAGGTTGACCAGAAAGGTAAAGCATTAGCATTAGGCCAAAGCAAGCAATTATGGAGAAACTATGATCAATGTTTGCCTCAAAGGATGAAAAGATAAGCCTCAAGAGAACAACAAAATGAACTTAGAATTTTGATTTTGATCCCGAATATGAATCGAGGATGCGGAAAAGGGATGACCAAAGGTGTCTGATAATGATGAAGGAGACCCTCTCCTAACTCATATGCAAACTAGAATGAACCCTAAAAATGAAAACTACTATGAAGATGCAAAGTGCAACTTGCAAGAGTCAATAAATAGGTCCTTATTTTTATCATCGAGCCTTATTAAGGGACATCACAAGATCATACAACCGTCACTAGTGCAAACACAACTATGAAGATATGAATATGATTTGTATCAGATATAAGGTAGTAAACACATGTAAGCACCGAGGCATAAGGGCCAAGATGACTTGAACACAGTTTCCAAATTAATGTTGCAAGTAACCATAAGCATCAAGGCATAAAAGTCTAGGATGACCTAAATGGTTGTTGCATAAGAAAACACAATGTAACAGTCAAGGAGATAATTCCAACCTCACCTTAAGTGTCTTAATAAAAAAAGGTTGAGGTATGTGTGGCATTCCAATCATGATGGAAGCTCTTATCAAGACACCCAATTTATTAGACAACTTAAGATCATTGGAATCACACCACAAAAAAAAATCAAAGAAAATATGCCCCATTCCCTAGTCTTTTAGTCGTAACACCATGGATATACCAAGGAGGGAACATCAGTGCAAATCTCAATAATAGACAACATACAAAGAAAATATCATTAAGCATAGCTCAACCATTTTAATTTAAGCACAGTGTAAAAAAGATAAAGATAATCACTGACTCGCTAGGACTCATGCCTGTAGGTGAGAAATATCACACAATCCTAGACTGCACACAAAACATCGACTCAAGGTAGCATATCCGATAAGTGTTGAGAAACACTCAATGTCAAAGGAAGTGTTCAGAAACACTGTTTGGGGTAATGTTGAGAAACACTGGGTAGTGAGTTACTAAGAAAACACCATCATGCATAAAAGGAGAATACAACTCATGCCCCCTAGCCCTAGACAAAGATAAATCTCAGACTAAGGAGATTGGAGATGGAAGTCAAAAGGGTTCAGAGTGCAAAGCAACAAGCTGATAGATATAAGCGCATGGGTTGCAAGTAGCGCCTGTTTCCAAGTTTTACCAAGATAATGATTTTTTCAAGACATTATATGATTTTTATGATTTTTTAGCGATTTATATGATTTTTTAGAATTTTTAGAGATTTTATATGATTTTTAGAATTTTTCAAGAACATTTTTAATTTTTTAGAGATTACCAATTCTCAAGTAAGATCACATTGGTTTTCCCCCAATATCTAGCAAGGTATAGGACATGATGTATGAATTAGGAAGTTGATGGAGGAAGCAAAAAGATAATGCAACCCTTAGGGACAGTCTCATCAAGAATACACAAGCTAGGGAAAGAGAAAATATGGTAAAGTAAGCTCATGAAGCGGTGTTGGATAACATATAGGATAATGACCTGGTGTCATGAAAGCATGTGGTCCAAAGAGTGGACATGTCAAGAGAATCTTATTAACATATTTTGTATTTTATATATATTTATTGTTCTTCATTATTATCAAGACCAAAGGGTCAATTGGATATGATAGTGATAGGATAGCACAATCAGGATAAAGGATGATGGAGATTATGAGTGAATGGTTTGGGATTAGAGAAAGAATGCTTAGTAATAATGATGGCAAATTCTAGATAAGAAAAATCATGATGATGATAACATGGATGGAAGCAAGTGAGTAAGTTGATAGAAAGGATATCAGATGCTAGGATATATGATGCTCATGATAGTTCAACCTTGTCAAGATCAAAGACAAAAGAGGAAGTATGGGTGCACATGAAATAGCTAGTGTGGATGCATCTTGCCCCAAGTGTAGAGTGCAAGATAGAGTAACTATACATGACACCTGTTTTCCAGTTTTTCATCATGGTACTTGTCCAAGGTGCCACAAGTAGTGATTTTCATCATAGGATGAATTTATTTCTTTTTACTTTTGCTACCAAGGCGCCTGTTTCCAAGTTTTCACCAAGGCACTTTTTCTATTTTTCTATTCTTTTTGTACTTTTCAATTTTTTGAATATTTGAATTTTTGGAGGAAGTCAAGCCTAATGCTCCTTGGATAATGATTCTTTGGAAAGATATGCTTCAATAGGCCACAACCGCTGAGAGGTATGCTCAAGAATGTTGATAAGGTAATGATAAGGTATATGATAGTTAAGGATTTGTGCACAAGATAAGATAAAGGAAATGGAAGGATAGGAGAAGGATAATAAGTAGGTGTAGGATAGTAGATAAGGATTATGTGGAGATGATGGCAAGATCAACATTGACACACACCTTGAGGGGTAGTGAACAATTAGAAGGAGAATAAGTTGGCTAGCTTGAGGTTTTGATATAGGAAGTAATGTAGATCTTGGGACACAAGGAACCAATATGGATGAAGGAGAGGATATAAGACATTTGGAGGAATACGGAGTGGAAGTCTTTGGAAGCTTGAATGTCAACTTTGTTTTTTTCTTTTATGTCCAAGTCCTTTAAGAGAGACTTAGGAATCCACATAGCTTTTGATTTTTCTTTACTTTTAGATGCTTTTGATCGCAATTCTTCCATGATGGATTTAAGAAACCATATTTTCTTTGATTTCATTCTTTGCTTAGAGAACCCTTGCGATTTCTTAGATATATCATTTTTCTTCGTAGTCACATGTCGATTAGATAGGACATGGTGATCTTCACATGTAAGTGGATTCTTGTATTTTTTAATTTTATATTGCACATCCAAATTGCTTCCAAAAGACTTGGGAATTGTGCATGAAAGAGGTTGATATGATGGGTTTAGATGGATAGATGGATGGTTTGTCAAGGATGCATGTCTTTGTTGATCTTGAGGTAAGCTAGGAACAAGAGGTATAGTAGATGGAGGAACATAAGGTCCTAATATGGATGGAAGGTGTGAAGGTTTCATCTTTGGGTTATAAGGACCAAGGATAGATTTGGAAGATGCAAACGGATAATGGGTAGGGATATCAACATCCACAGAGTGAGAAGGATGGCCAAAGCTCTGATCTGGAAGGTCCATATTTATATTAATAGGATCATGAGTAACCTTAATAAGAGAAAGTTTGATAGGATCAATAGGAGCTGGAGAGGATTTATTCTTATGTAAAGGAGTAGGAAAAATAGGAGATTTTTGAGATGGTTGTGAAGGATTATGACAAGGATTTTCTGTTATGTTCTAGTCTTGACAAGGATCTTTAGATAATATAGGAAGAGTAGTTTTCTCTTTATTTTCAATAAGATATTTAGAGATGATGGAAGGAGTATCTTGATCTTGTTTGGGAGATGAATAAGATATAGGAGGTGAAGGAATATCTTCTTGGAAGAGGTGAATGGATATGTAGGGATCATCATGAGATTCTTGGGATATGATACTTTGGTCAACCATTGGATAAGGATGGATGATATCTTGATCTTGATCTTTATTGATATGTATATCTACACACTTAAGATTGTCCTCTTGACATGGAACTGCTTCTAAGGGTGAAATAGGAGTTTGAATAGGTGTGAGGGGTTCATGAAGGTTTGATGAAGGAAAATTTAGGATAGGTATGATAGGTGTTAAAGAACAAGAAAGCTTGGGATCTATGACCTTTGGATCATGGAAGGGAACTTTAGAAAGATGTATATTAGCTTGGATCTCTTTTAGAAGTAGCCCTTGAGGATATGCATAGGTAGCATGAAAAGCATTAAGTTTTTTGTCCAATGGTGGAATTTTTGAGGGATTTTCTTCTTTAGGAGATGAATTTATGATGGGTAAGGTAAAGGTAGTGTGATAATCATTACTAGACATAGGTTCCTAATTTTGATCAAGCTTGAGAGTAGTATCTTCATTAGGTAAGTCATTAGGATCATCAAGACCAATTATGCCATCATCAATGAAATCTTGGATTTTGTGTTTCAACTCCATGCAATCTGAAGTTTTATGTTCATTATTTTAATGATACGCACAGTAGGTAGGAAAGAATGAAAGTTTAATTGAAGTAGTTGAAGGTAATGTGATAACATTGTTTTCAAGGAGTTTTTCCAATGCTGATTCATAAGATTCTCCAAAAGGAGTAAAGATTCACTCTGTTTCTTCATTTTCTTTATCAAAGATAGGTCAATCAAAGATAGGTCTATCATGATACTATTTACTATCAAAGATAAGTTTGTCATAAAGAGGTTCTCGATCAAAGATAGGTTTGTTATTAGGACGTTCTCAATCAAAGATAGATTTGTAATAAAGGTTTTCTCGATCAAAGATAGGTTTGTTATGAAGATATTGCTCAAAGGTACAGTTGTTGTGAGAGTGTGACATAGCCTTGCTTGAAGAAGATTTAGATAAAGGATAGATTGTTTTCTGAGAATGTTGGCTAGACGATGTATCTTTTTCTTTCTCCAAGTGTTGGATTCTAGAATGCAAAGATTGGAGTTTTTTAAATAAGGCTTCCATTTCTCTCACTTCTTCCTCAGTGTACCTTTTGAACCATGAATATTTATTAGAGGATGTATTATATTTTTTCTTCAATCTATCAAAGTTAGCTTTCAAAGACTAGAATTGTTTAGGTATGGCTCTCTCTTCTTCTTGAGTGTATATTTTTTGATTCATGATTCTTAATCGGCATGAAAGAAGATTTCCAAGAGCTAATAAGGATTACTTGATGACTTTATTTTCAAGCTAGGTAAGCAAATTGTCCACTTGTCCAAAGTGTAAAAGTGTAAAATAGATAGTAAAGATAACTTACCACAAGATGCCCAAGCCACGGGTAGATTGCCCTATGTACGACACTTGTGAACAAGCAAAGATAAAATGCAAGAATCCAAAAGAAATGATATGAAAATAGTGGAGAAGTGAACTATTCACTAACCAAGAGTGTAGTGAAGATATACAAGTGATCTTCATTAGTTAAAGGTGATTCTTAATATGTGAGTTTCAAGTCAAGATACCAAAAGTAGTCAAGTATAAGCTTCCTCAGACAGCTAAGAGAAAATTTAGAGAAAACCAACTTGGATCAGATGATATTTCTCTTAAGGAGATATGATATTATGGAATTTTGTATGATATTTCTCACTACTATAGGAGATATTAAGACAATGATTTCCAATTTTGACAACAAATTTGAATTTTGATAGCAAGTTTAAATTTCAATAGCAAGTTTAAATTCAAGATCAAGTTTTTAAAGCAAATGTGATGCATAGATTAGTCTTCAATTAATCAAGAAAGGGACAAACCAACCTTGCATGATACAAGAAATTGTGAACTCTAAAGATATGTTGCAATATTCCAATAACGTAAAGTGTATGTTCACAAAGATTTCCGCGGGTCTAGCATAAATCAAAAAGACATAAAGCTAGAACTACCTACGGTCAAGGCTAGTATCAAAACTGTTACCCACAACTTGGTATCCCAAAGGAATATAGATGGTGAGTAATCTTGAGGTGATTTGGGAAACTGCTTGGATTGGTCCTTGCACAAAGATTATGATAGTTTTGGTCAAAAGGGTAGCCTCTAACTTAAGGTTTTTAGTAAACTTCGTTCATGACTATCCCCCATAGTTTCACAAGCGAAATTAAGGCCTATAGCCCTACAAGCATCCAAAAATTATAGTCTCGCAAGCAAGATTTAGACCTTTCCGCCCTATACAAGATGAATGTACTCCCTTTGTAGTCTTGTAAACAAGATTGAGACCAAGATGGCCCTAAAAGCACCCAATCAAATGCAGTCTTGGTTAGAAAGATTTAGGTAACTAGGCCCTACACTTGAAGAAGAATTAGCAATAGAAAATATCCAAGTCTCCCCTCTCTTTGGATTGAAGGAAGCTTTTGATTATAGTGGGATGGAGTAGTCGGGTTCGCTTGTTCCCCACTTGGGTCGTTCCCAAAAGATTTCTCTCTTGGCAGGTCCTCTAAAGGTAAATGCAATAAAGTAAAATGATAGCTAATGAAGGTCTAGATTTCTAATTTTCCAAAAGGAAATGAGCATAGTCTCCTACTCCATAGTGTCTCCCAAGCACATCAAGCACATGTTCATTTACCAAAAGAAAACTAATTAAGTTATGTGCATATGAAAATTGATCCAATGATATAATAGACACACAAGATCTAATAATAAAAGTGTCACGATCTAGTTACATACCTTCAATGCATTTTTCACAAATCTCAACTGTTATTAGTCTTAGCAATGCAATTCTTTTGGCAAACAAATCTTACAAAACCACAAGTTAGGGCACAAAAATATGCAAATGAAAGTAATAACGCTGCAAAACCACTTGTTAGGATATATGAAATATCAAATACTTGCAAGAAATCCTAATGATGCATTGAACTATGTGCAAATAAAGTGCAAGCTCATCACAATTTTTATTTTTTTTGCTTTTGACTTAGTCAACAAAATTCAATTTTTTTTGCTATAATTTTGGCCCCAAAAATATAAATGCAAAGAAGACACCCCTATTAAAAATTTGAGAGCTTTCAAAAAATGTAAATTTTTTAGAAATATCCCTTAGTTTGTGCCCTAGAGACCCATTTTACCAAAACATACCAGTTTTTATAAATTGACTATTTGAGATATGTGAGTGCATCTAAATTAAAAACAAAAAGAAGTAACCCCTTGTAGAATTCTGAGACTTTTCCAAAAATGTAATTTTTTTTTGAAAAATATGATGATTTGTGACCATAAATTAAATTTCATGAAGACTCAATAAAAAATTATAACTCACAAAAAAATGATCAGAAAAAGGTGATTTTCAGACTAAGGCACATTTTGTCCATCCCCAACCTACAAAACAAAAATTCAGATAAAAAATCCAAGCCTTTTTTGAGATATGATCAAATCTTTAAAAAACCTAGGGTTTTTGCCTTCAACTTAACATGCACAAGGGTTAGCATTAAAATCAAAGTGAGTATCCAAAAATTCATGGGTTTGTCCCACGGTGGGCGCCAAAAAAATGTGTACCAAAAAGTGAGGTCACTTCTATAAAATATTACACTTGAGGGAATCCATGAAAAAAGAGATTTGAAGAAGTGGCTTATAGCTTCCTATCCATGATGTGCAAGAACCATGTAGATATTATGAATGGTGGCTCTCAAATGAACCTTAAATAAAGACCCTTGCAAGGTTGCACCATAGAATGAAATATTCAAATGATAATGCAAAGTAGATCTAAGATGAAATGCAAGATCTAAGCTAAAATGATATGCAATAATGCAAGAAAAGTAGATCTAAGATAAGATGCAAGATCTAAGCTAAAATGAAAGTAGATCTAAGATGAGATGCAAGATCTAAGCTAAAATGATATGCAAGAATGCAAGAAAAGTAGATCTAAGATGAGATGGACTAAGCTCAATGCAAAAAAGAAAATGACAATGATGATAAAAGATCTAAGAATGTCATAGCTCCAAGATGCCAAGATTGCAAGACTCCAAGATTCCAAGATTGCAAGATTCCAAGACTCCAAGATGCTAAGATGCCAAGACTCCAAGAACCTGCAATAAGATTTCAAGATCTGAAGAACCTAAGAATGCTACGAGGATGAGATAATGCAAGAGATGAGATCTCAAGAATGAGGAGAGAGTCTCATTTTAAATGAATTTAGAAATGAACGAATGGTCAAGATTAAGAGGCAAAAAGAAATGAAGAATGGGGGAGATTAAATCTTGGTTGATCCATGTGCTCAAGATTCTCAAGAGGCAAAATCAATGGACATGATTAAGAGGCAAAATAATGAGTGGTTGAGATAAAGAGGTGAAAGCCTTTTTCAAAAGTCAAAAGACTCCATCTCATTGGAAAGTGCATTTTTATTTTTAATTTATTATTTTTAGCAAGGTGGTTTCCATTATTTAATTAAAAGGGGACATGTTCTTTTAATTAAATGTGTCTTAGGATAAAGTGATTTTATTATTTAATTAAAAGTTTTTTTAATTAATTAAAAGGGAGCATGTTTTCTTAATTAAATAAATCTTAGGATAAAGTGGTCAAACTTTAAGATATAATCAAATAAATGATAAAATGATGATTTGATCAAGAAATAAGTGATTAAATAAATATGAAAAATTGATTAAGCACAATATTTAGTCTAGTATTTGAATTTTAATGTCAGAGTGAGTCTCAAAGTTTACTGGACCATTTTTGGGTGATTACAAAAGTAACCATCATTGAAATATTCTTAAAAATTGAATTTGAATGGAAATACACAACTACTTGTATTGTAGAATCCCAAGCAACTATTAATAGAGAGCAGGCTTTATGATGAAGACTAAAGTTAGACAAAAATTTGAATGAACTTAACTTTGCATGCTAATTGGAGGGGATGAAAGACTCTTGGTAGGCATAGGAAAGGTGGAAAATGAAGATAAAATGGTAAGTGTGGAAGTCTTTTGGGACACAGAGGAATCTAGAAATTTTCTTGTGAAAGGAACAAAACAAAAACTTGGGGAAAGGATTTGGTATAGAGAGCTGGAAATATAAACACATCATGAATTTCCAGGTTCCATCTTTGAGTTTTCTTTTAGCATTACAATTTGTTGTTAGAATTATTTTGTTTGCAATTTTCTTTGATATTTATGGAAGTTTTGAATTGGTTAAATTATCTAGGTTGTGTTTTGAATTGTTAATATAGATGGGTGCTTTATTTTCTGAAATATCATCAATATTCCAGAAACTCTTTTTTATTAAAACATTGGATCTCTCTCTCTCTCTCTCTCTCTCTCTCTCTCTCTCTCTCTCTCTCTCTCTCTCTCTATGTGGAATGAATTATAGTTCCCTGAAAACTATGCTGACCTTAGATCTGGAATGGAATGGTTAAGCTTAAATAAAATATCTCTTTTGAAAAAAACATATCAAGGCTAGGAGCTCGTTTTGCATTTGGGAAAATCAAAACCTTAGGATAATCTTTTGAATCTTCCATTTTGTAATGTAGTTCCTCAGAAAAATCCTTGGGTTAACATTTTTTTTACCCTGCATGAAGTTTTTCTTTTAAAAATCTTGAATTGAGTCCAACATGAACAAAATGTCTCTATTCTTGCGTGAGTTCTAGTTTAATATTTTTGCGATGACTATAGAAAACTCCTTAAGGAATTTGTTAAAAAAATAGAGATATCTTATTGAATGTGTTTGGAAAAGATGTTTGGACTTTCATTTTTTTAAAATCTTTGAATAATAATGGGTAATTACCAGATTTTTAGTTTGACTAGTAGCTGTGTTTTACTTATTTGAGATTTTAGTGGCTTGGAATTTATTTTTCTTTATTTATTTCATTTTTACTTATGAATCGGGTCCTATCTTTTAAACTTTCAATTCCTTGTTAAACTGTAATCTGAAATGGTAGATATAGTACACAATCTTCAGGAAACAACATAAATTATGTTTGGACTTGGTTTGTGTTTTAGGAAAAATCACGCCTTAGGAAATCTTTTATTTTCTTTCGACTTGAATGATGAACTTTTCTTGCAAGACGTAGGGAGATAGTCTATTTTATGTCTCCTTGTATCATTTTCTCCTTGATTGCGATGTTTGTAGTATTTGAAAAGTATAACATTTTTTTTAGTTAAGTTGTTGTGGCTATTTAAGTTTTCCCTCTTCTCGTTCTAAATGGTAAAGGCTTTATATGGATAAGTCCTTCTATCTTTTTCCTTGTAGTTCTTATTCGTTTATATACCAACAACTTATAATCATAAGTATAGACATCGAATAATGGAAATTGGAAGTTCTCCAGATTTTGACAATACAATTGGAAATCAATTTGAATTTATAAAGAAAGTTTTTTTATTTTATTTAACTCCAAACTTGCGTATGTACATCAATATTTAAACAACAACGCTATGAACTAGAAAATCACACTTGGTTGTTAGAGATAAAACACCTCTTTGAATTTAGAACGGTTGTCCATTAAATAAAAGGTATTTTTCTTTTGTTTTTGTAGGTGAAACTAGTTAAGAAACTGTGATTAAACCCTTTCCCCGCTTAATAAAAATGGTGTTTATTTTTCAATGAATTCTCAAGTTTGAATGCATGGATCTTATTTAGAAGTAAATTTATTTCCTTACCGACATTCACAAATGTATTCGTTGTACCATTAATTGGATGTAAAATAATAGAATGTGGTATGATTGAGTGTTGTCTTCTTACCTATCAAATAGGGAAATTATCCTAATCAATTTTTTGTATAGATGAGATGTTTGGCTATGGAGATAAATTGGAAATGGTAGCTACTAGACAACATATGTCATATCTTAGCCCATTTCCAGCTATTTTTGTTTGAAAGTATTTAGTAGTAATACTTGTGACTGCCATGTGATTGTTTAGTTATGCTCATTATTATTTTTTAATTAATGGAAAGTATTAGGAGAGGGTGTGGAATGTGTAATAGCCAAGAAAGGGTAAAAATAATTTTCTTTTACTTGCTAGTAGAAATTTGCTATTTATTTGCTTTGGCCAAACCTATGATTGCACATATTTTTTTAAATGTGTTGATTTATGTTTCATCTTCCTTCCATATCTGTGATTAGTTCTACTTAGACATATGTGGAAAGTAGTTAGTTTGAGTTGCACTAGATTCCTTGCAATTCACCAGTTCTAGGTTGCTAGACTTCTCAGGCAGGGTCAATGCACTCTCATTTTAGGATGAGCCCCGGGGGAGCTAACCACTCCGTGGTTGGGCGGAAAAAGTTCCTGAGCCACACTCCTATCTCAAAATTTGCAGATGGACAAGCGTCTGATGGCTTAGGAGACATGGATATGCAGATGGATAGTTGTCTAAGGTATTTTGGAAACATGTTTCATTTTGGCCTTCATAGTCTTGTACTTGATGTATGTTGTACTTTCATGATGTAGCGATGCACAAAAAGTTGGTCGACATCCTTTATTGTTTTTGATACTTTCAATGTATATGGATAGACTTTGTATGTTCGATAGTATGATTGACTTCACATGTTTGTATTTTTAGACTAGGTCATTGATTTATCATTCGACAGTTTGGGTCAAATCATTGTATTTATCAAGTTATGAATGAAATGAAAATTTTATTGACTAGTCTATTAGATGAAATCAACTTTGCCTCTTCTTTACAACTTTTCCAAGTTTTTCGCTCTTTGATGACATGGCTTTATTGAGAGAAATTCGGTCTTTACAAAATAAAAAACCTCTTCCAATTGCGCTATTATTTTAACATACATTGCAAGTTAATGGAACTTTAAAAGTGGCCAACACATTCTCTAATCCATTTCATGTGTTTTATCCAAAAGGCAATTACAAATTTGGCAACTATAACACACTTAAGGAAAATCACCCACTTTGTTAGATATGATGAAGAAGTCAACTATATCTATTCATATCTTAAACCGTTTTAACAATTGGCAACAAACAAATAATGCATTATTTGTTGAAAACTTTACTATTTAGTTATTATTGCCTAGTCTACAAAATGTTACATATAAAAATTACATTAAAAATAAATCAACTCATTTTTATACTGTGTGTCTTCTCTATAAAAGAACACTACACAACGAACTAGAACAATGTTATACCAATGTCAGTTCTATTAGGCAATAATCAACTCATCCTATGAAAATGTATATACAATATCTTTCATTCACTTAGATTACTACATATATATTTTTGCTTTTTACAATTGTTTGCATAATCAAATAATATTTTATGACAACTGGATAGAAACTTTGTAGGGGAGCAAGTAGGACACAAATAGAAATAATGATGGATATCTATTATTTGAATTACCACTATTAATTATGTCAAACTATGTGATATGAATTCAACATTTGTGTTCACAATTTCTTGTGAGACCAATGATAAAGTTTAGTTGCATAATTACTTATCCTACTTTGCTTCATTTGCTATTTCTATAAATTACTTAGATTTATAAAATTATTTATATAAGCTTTCAATTTCAATGACTCTTTTCATAAATTTGTAAAAACTTCTTTTCTCTTGACTATGTTTGTCTTCAACATTGTTCTAAAACTTGATCTACTATGTCCACCAAATGCCTTCATATTTGCTACTATATTTGGCAATCTAAAATTGATTGTTATAAAAATTGATTGATCCAAATTGAAGGTAAAATTTACAACTTTAGTGAACCTTAATTTGTTTCTCTTTCATAGTTGTTTCTCGAAAGAATTTATGTAACTTGAATGTTCATAATGATTGTCTAAATTAATATTTTGTATATACTCTATATTTTAGTTTTATATAAAAAAATTTGTCTACATTAAAAAATGTTAATTGATTTTAAATCATTTTACTTTATCATAACTAATACAAAATAATAAAACTTTCTATAAATAATTTTTTACATTATTTATATTATTTGTTATGACTTAATAAGTAACCTGAAAAATAGTAACTAACTGATTAAAAGATTTCTAGATAAACCAATCATTAAGAAGAACAATTCTTTGTTTACTAAATTTGACTACAAACATTACATTTCACAAATACACTTAAAATATTATAATAACCAAATAATACACAATATCAAATAGATCTCTTGTTATCTAATATTATTATTATTGTAAACAGGTTTTCAGCGAACCAAATAGTAAAGTGCTGTCTGGCATTAACTGTGTAGCGATCGAAACTGAAAGTGTGGGGATTCTCAGGCAGGATGAATCTGACTGGTAAAAATGTTCTGCTCACAAGTAATGGAGACGAGGTTTCCTTTAACTTAGCCCTCAATTTGTGCAAGACTGGCTGCAGGTCAGATTTTCATTTTTTAAATCTCAAAACCCTAAATTCAAAATTCCAAAACGAGAATTTCTATAAGTTCTGGAGCATATTTTCATTTCTGTTGTATAAGTTAATGGCAGACTTGTGCTGGCCGGCAATGGCTCCGAATTTAGCAACAGTGCGGAGCATCTCAAGAATTATGTCAACGACAGCATAGTTGGTGTTGCTGAGCTTGATATGAATAGCACCGAATCGGTAGTCGATGAAGCAATTAACAAAGCATGGCGAAGTCTCGGTCACATTGATGCTTTAGTCAATTGCTACGCTTACGAAGGTGTGTCCTTTTTTTATCTTGATTTTGCTTGATTTATGGTTCGAAATTTGGATTAAAGAAGACATATGAAATGATTGAATTTGGCTTGTTGCATTTCGTATTGGCATGCCATCTCCCTTGGATCATGCAACATATTTTCAGATTAGGAATTGGCAATTTCTTGCTTTTGTTCGATTCATGGTTTGATGGAGGCAATTAAAGAAGAAATTTGAAATGACCGACTTAGGCTTGTTGCACTCTGTTATTGGCATACCATCTTCCCTGGCGCTATGCAACAGAGGTTTAGGTTAGGAATACCAATTTTTTTTGCTTGATTTTTTAATTTCATGAATTTTGGAGGGTGAATTGAAGATTTTTTTTGAAATGTCCGACTTAGGTTTGTTGCATTCCTCATTGTCATGTCATCCCTGTGGACCATGCTGTTGGATTAGGAGAGATAGTGTACTGAGAGGGGAGGGGTGAATCAATGCCCACAAAAACTTTCACTTATAAACCTTTCAGATCTAAAACTGTAAACAGTAGTAACCTTGCAAAATAACTTGTATCAAATGCATGTATCCTTCATCTAATCAACTTGTAAAAGTAAATAACATGAAATCAACAATATAACAGTCCCATAACACAAGTATTTTGGTAACGCAAAAACCCTTGTTAGAAGCTAAAAACTGCGGTGGGGATGACACCCACAAATTCTTCACTACTGCAGATAGAAAATGTTTGCCTGTTAGGGCTACAAGTTTTGATCACTTCTGGTGATCTTATCTTGTTAGGAGTAACATATTAAATCAGCTAGATCTACCTAGTGATAGGATTTTAGCAACACTACTTGAGTGTGCACTCAGTTAAGAGATTTACAAAAAGATTGTCAAGTCTACTCTGTTAGGAGATTTTACCAAAAACTCTATTACAATGATTAGAAAGCAATAGGTAACTATTTGCTAATGACAACTCAACTTGTCTGATATAGATCAATAAAGTACTGAATATATATCACCTTATACTATGTGAATCTCTGCTCTGAACTGCTCGGTTAGCCTGCTCTGATTTTGTTCAATCTGATTTCCTCTGAATGCTGTTCTGCTCTGTCAACTGATAATCTTGAAGGTTGGCTAGTGCTTCAAGTGTTGCTTCGCTCATACATCAGTTCACATAAAAAATGATGTAAAATACAAATATATAGTATACTACTTTATGCCGCTTATACAAAATTAGGTTTCAACAACTTAGAGAAAAACCCTAAGATCTACGGTGTACAAAAATAACCTAGATCAAACAATTACATAAGATCTTCATCGCATTTAATGAATATCTCAACAATAAATTATCCTCGATCTTGGTAAAACGTTTTCTGATTCTGTTGTAACCGTTTGCATAGATAGATGTGCCATTTTTTATTCCTATGCCGTTTCTTGTGATCCTCGGTAAACATTGTAAATACTGCTCGGTAATTACACTGATGCTCGGTGTTTACTGTCTCTCAGTATCGGTGTCTGATGTTCGGTAAAACTGTCTGGTGCTCGGTATGAAGACTTAACCGACTAGCTTGTATTGCTTACAGTTACCGACTGGGTTCATATAAGTAACCGACCGATGTCTTTGACTTCCTTTGATACTAATGACAATCATTAATGCTCAAATAGAGATAACACATGCAACATAATTTTAGTTATGGAATGCTATACAATGTTTTAGCAGGCAATCTTCTTTTTTTGATTACAACCATTAAGGTTGAATGTTTTGCCGAGTCTTAAAAGTTATCAGGATATTGTTCAGGCGTCTATCCCAGAAATGCATTGCTGGATGCCATGAACCTTGGTCTCAAGTCAGTTGAATCTAAAATCTCTTGTTTCTGCATCTTTGCAAAGATGATATTTTTAAAAATATGATGAATGGTGATGGATCGATGTGGATCAACCATGTTACATCTGACCTGGTCTTAATCTTATGGTGTATGCCTTGTTTGAGACTTTGAGTTACCATGGATTTGTGGACTATGCAAGCCCAACTTTTTGTTCCGCATACTGGATTTGTAATCTCATTATTTCACAGAGCAGCGCTTGTACAAAATATAGCAACTTAATTTCTAGCTATGGGTTGGCTTTTGGAGCATGACTATTTTTGCATTGGTAGTTGAATGTCTACCATCAATAGTCATGTGGGTTAGTTTCTGAAGGCATAAGCAATTAAGTACAGGAATAGGTGTGATTAGTGTTCTAAGTTCTGGTTACTCCTTGCTAGATACTGTTTTATTGGGTTAGCCCTTGAGATAAAAAAAGAACAATATATTTAGCAAGTTGTCGATGGAATAGATAGAGTTTAGTCGTTATATCTATGCAAGTTATTATTGTGACAGGTTTGAAAAATTTGGCAATATAAGTTGGATAGAGATTAGTTCCTTGGCTTGATAATTATTAACTTCTCCATAATCAACTTCCTCTTGTATTTGCCGTCTTCATTATTCCTTTGCATATCGTGTACTTCCGGCATCGTTAGAGCTTCATACTCTAACTGTGAATCCATACATATCACATATGGATAGCTGCTAACACTCGGCGTTGAGTATTGATCCCTGTTCTTCCAATCTTGGCTGACGCTATATTCTTGACTCATTGCTTTTAGTTTTGCCTATCGATCAATTATTATCGATAGTGTTCATCGTGAATTCCATTGTCCTTTATTCTTGCTGTAACTGTATTGAAACAGAACTATTGCTGATGGTTAGTGTTTTGTCTTCATTGTCGTATCTTCTCAAGTCACCTTCTAAGTACTCTGCGACCTCTTCTTCAGTCACATACTCCTTTATTGTAACATGATATCCTTGATCATTTATATCTTTAGAGTAGTCTTGCTTCATTAGTACTTACTGAGTCGGTATTCCTCTCTCTCATGATTGTAACCTTTAATTGATGGCTTAATCATTCTTATCAATGACAACTTCTGCTGTGTATAAAGGTATGGTTGTAATAGATCATTCCCCTATTTACTTATTTTTAATGATCTGTCAATTAATTCTACAATTTTGTCTCTTTTAGAGACTTCACAAAATTGAAGAAGTACTAGTGATGTAAGGTCAAAGTTGGGGACATTACAAACTATATGGCTATGAATCCTCCTTTTCTTGAAGTTCAACGGTAATGCCCCTTTTAAGGTATTTCAATAATCTTGCAAAATTTTCAACTTTGGCTCACAGACATTTCATCAAACAGTTGGTGGAACATTGAATTCTTAAATATTTCTGAGTCTTAGTGCTTAAAAAAGAAAAGCTAGTGTCTATTTTACATTCAAAAAAGAATGCATGGGCATTTTTGTCAAACAATTGGTGAAGAATAGGAATTGCATCAACAACTCAGAAAATAGCATGAACTTATAGTACAAAGCTTGTATCATGGATAGAATTGGATATTTTGACAATCAAGCTGTTAGAACCAACAGTACTTGAAGTAATAACACTTGATGATGCTCTTGGGCAGATTATACAGAAGTTTCACATGTGGATACTGATGTGTCACTGCATACTCAAAGTCTGAACCTAGCCTCAAACAATCACTGCAGGAAATGTATCATAATTGTCTGAGAATGTTTCCAAAAATGTTCATAGACTACTGTATACTCAAAGTGAATGTGTGGCAATGAAAATAAAGGATGTTCATCTAGAAATGAAATGTCTAACACCTCAATACTGCTGAGAACTGCTTTAAACTGTTACGCTTCAGTCTGTTATTGATAATTTATCCAAGTCTTCAAACAATCCTCAAATCCTAGAGTGAGCCCTGCATCCCAACTTATAGCAGTGAACTGTATCTGCATTCTGAGATATAGGAGTAAATTGTCTCGGTCTAAATGGCCAAAATGGAAGTATATCAGGTCTGATTTATGCTCATTGGAAGGAGTAAACTTGACGATCCTTGTTAAATAACCCGTGATCTTCTTTATTGATGAATAAATTGAATCCTCTTAATGAAAACAGCTGCTTAGAACCTGCGACTGCCCATGTGTTTTCCCTATTCCCCTCCTTTATTCCTTTCTCAGCATGGCATGGCTCCTTTAGAACAAATAGCAAAGTCTGCGCCTGGCATGAGTAACTCTAAATACTTCCATAACTTGGGTGATTCCCTTCTTGGAGTTTCCACACTCTCTAAAAGATTCCAGTGCCTACTTTAATTCCAGCACCACCTTTGTTAAGGCCGTGTCTAGTTGGAATATACACTAAACACTTACTAATAATATTCAATGCAGCACTCCAACTCTTATGTCGTCCTCATTCTAGCATAGATATTCAATTTAGAGTGGCCAATACAAAATGAAATTATGTTTACTTACAAATTATCTATTTTCCTACAAAACTTTATAAATTTGTTGCTTGTAGAACTCCACATGCTCCAAAAGAAATGAAATATTGCACAAATTCTCTCTTTCTTTAAACAATTAGCTCAGCTATGAATCCTGTGTGAATCCACCACTATATGTTTTCTATATTCAACACAAATTTTGATTGTGGATGAACCATTCTGTAATGGCTAGGGAAGATCTTTCACTTTGGAAACGAATTTTTGTTGTAGGGTTGTTCAGCAAACCTGCTCAACCTCCAAACTTGGGTTTCATGAATATGCAAAATATAAAGAATGAGTTTTTTTTCCTTCAAAACTCCCTTTATGAGCGCTTTTTGGAATAATAATATATTACTATTTGTGTCCTCTTATTTTCCCTCCAAAAAGCAACTTTAGACTCCTTTTAAATAATTAAATATGTCATCTTTTAATTTCTATTATTTCAAAATTTAATGTTCAAGTATTTAATGATTTAATTACTTTCGCACATCCACCCAAGGTTGTGGAAAACATTAAATGGGACCAAAATTGAAATTTGTCCATGCAAAGTATTCTCAATCTCTTAGGCTAATAGCAAATTTCTCCAAGAAGTTTGGAGAGCTCCGGAAATGCCAAAACTGCATCCAAATTTCTTTAACTTGCTGCAATTGTCAGAATTCCTTTATGATGAAGTTGGTGTTCTCCAAGATTTTTTGAACTTCCCAAGAAAGTTAGAATTGATTGAAAAGGGGCATTATATCAACATCATTTATATATTCTACTCACTCAATGATACAAATGCCAGCTTTTTGAAGCCATGCATCAAGCTGCAATGCAACAAGCTGCAATGCAACAAGCAATGTGGCCTCTTGCACTCTTTTCATGGTCCAGTGGATGTGTTCAGGAGAATCAGTGGCTCTTTAACCCTTCCCCTAGGATTGCAAATTCTACTTGGAGTACAATTTGAAGAGATGAAGAAGGTCAAAAAATGGATGCTGGTGATTCTAGGGGGGGCCCCACTCTCTAGCTTCTGCTTGGTTTGCTTCTGTTTGAATGGTGTAATTCTTCTGTCCATTGAACAATCTATTCTAAGCAGTTTTTACTATTGATGTTCCTTTTTGTAAATGTACATTAATCAGCTTCTGGTGACTGTTCTAGGTTTCATTCTCTGACTTCTAAGTATTCTGGGTCTCTTCTCATCTCTTGTTTCATTCTGTGGCAACCTTACTCACCATCTGGTCCTTGCAGTTACAGTTTTTGATAAGGACCCAACAAAATAAAATGACATGTGAGAAATTATGGTTGCCTTTTGTATTAATTTTATATCAATAGATCATATCATTTTGCAATTTGATAGAATTGATGTTTTTTGATGTATAGATCATGCAGACCAACACAGACATTTGAGGGATCTAATTTCAAATCCATCAAATTATATAAAATGTTTTGTGTATTGAATAATAATAGGTAATGTAACACCGGCCCTTGACCTTAAGGAAGATGAATTGGACAAGATAATACGAGTTAATCTCAAGGGAACATGGCTTGTCTGCAAGGCAGTTGGTAAACGGATGCGAGATAATGCAATTGGGGGGTCCTTTATTCTCCTTACAACAATCATTGGCTGTGAAAGAGGGCTTTACCCGGGAGCTTCTGCTTATGGTGCTTGTTTGGCTGGAGTAAATCATCTTGCAAGGGTAAGTATGCCAATTTGCTTCGTCTGTTCTTAGTATCATGGTGTCCTTGTGTTCTTTGCTTTGATATAAAACGTTAAGTCCTCCGGGGATTAAATCTCTAATTCTTTGTACAAGCATTTGGAAATATGTCTCCTTGCAATGTTGAACCTGATCACTGAATAAAAGAATAATTTAGAATCTCTCTAGATGATGAGTAATATTTAAAAAATGTTTAGTTAATTATTACGATAGAAAGTGATCTGAGGAATGCCTGAAAATTTATCACCTTATGAAAAAATGCCTTAAAACAGTTTTGCTTACCACTTTGTTAGTTACTCTCTTTGCATCTTGATTTTGCACGAGTTTCAAATCTATCCTCTATAATTTGATTCTCAACAAATAAATTTAAAGAAACTGTGACACTAAACAATTGATTAAATATTTTTGTAAAGTTTTGGAAATCTACTAATGCTGGTTGCAAATGGTTAGTCTAGTTGGTCATGGCACTAAATAAGGATGTGGTTTCTATTGACGACTCTGGGATTTGTGAAGAGATTGCAAGTATGTTTCTTGTTTAAATATACTAAATCTAATAGTGATGTGGAGTCATAAAAGATAGTGGGTCGACCCAAAAATACAATCTTTTTCTTTGTCCTGTGAATACTGTATGCGATTTCCATTTTCAAATTTCCTTTATTTTTCTAAGCTTGGGAGGCAGGGCCAACTGTCACGAAAATCAGAGATCAATTTTAATAAAAGTTCTTCCTCCAAATTATCTTAGCCTACATTGACCTTTAGAGAAGCAATTACCTTGTAATCCACAAGGCTCAGTTCCCACGTCACCATAAAGAAACAATTATCTTTTGAAAACTTGATATGGATGGGCCTGTCTGGGGTAAGAATTGATACTTCAGTTGTTTATTTAATTTTGTTTTTATTATTCGTACAATTGAGTCAATACATTGAGCAATTGTAAGATGCTATGCTGGTTTTACCACAAAACCTTTTGTACCTTATAACAAAAAGTTGGTGTGAATGTAAGGATTCTTTGTTTGCAGGTTTGAGTGCAGATGATTTGCATCGATTATCACATATAATCCAATAAGTTGATTTTAAGCAGGAATAAATGATTAAAGCTATGACAATCATTAACAACTGTAATGAATACAGCAAGAAATGATACCATTAGTTTCAATTCAACATATTGCTGTATTTAGTTTTAGATTACAAACTTGAACCATACAAATATCTTCTCTTTACTGACTGAGTATGTATTAAGGAAATGCAATGATCCAATCTTGTTTGTCACATCTCCTGAACCTTCCATACATAGTTCAGTTCTGCATTTACATTTTAAATCACCCAGAAATTAACAGCAGCAGCCCAAAAGTCCAACATACTGTCACATCCCTCTCTGTTTGCTACGATACCATTTTTTTTTATAATCTCATTGTGATTGGTCTGGTGAATAGAAGTTAAGGGAATGTTGAAACTAAATGTAGCAAAATATACTCTCCAACCAAAATTTGTGGAAGATGTGGCATAAAATAAATAATAACTAACTGCAAGTCACCAACCATCTAAAACTACTCAAACAGTCATGATAGTCAGTTATTGGATGCACAGAAAAAGTAGAATCTTCCACATCTGCATTAATATAGAAACCAAATAGGAATAAAACAAGACAAAGACCAAGAAGGTCTTAACCCGCGAGGCTGTAAAGAGAGAGAGAGGACTGGGGGATAACTGCACTTTAATGAGAGATAATCCTCCACGTTCCAACCTAACTCCACATCTGTAATTCCCCCTGATAGGTTAGACATAATTATTACATATTTAATTCGGATTCTACATTGCATGTCCTAGATACAATAATTCAAGCTAGGATAATAATCATCAACTTATTTAATCAGGTCAATTTATCTATATGTAACATCAATATCCCTATATCCAATCTCATTGCTATTCGGCTTACTGACAGAAGGAGTAGGTGTTATCCAAGTTACCTAGATACCAACTGTGATGGGCTCCCTCAAAGTTTACAGGCTCATGCCCGTATCCCATCTTGGGACTGTGCCCTCAAGGCTTCCGGGATGCTGACCCCTACCCTATCTTGGGACAGATAGCCATTGCTTGGATTTATACAAGCCCCTCCTTGGTAACATCACAAACTTCCCTTCTATAAGTCAAATAGTAATAGGATTGGGATATAATTTCTGTATACAATTATATATATATATCATGGACAGGAGTTTTAGGTCTCTATACATACCTGGTATAGAGTTATATATTTAAACACTATAGCTTGTGCTTGTGATATCCATATATATATATAATTCCCCTTACTTGTATATATATATATATATGTATTTGTAAGTTCAATATCATATCATAATATATATACAGCCTCATTTATAATAGCATTCAAACATAATGTTCCCCAATATTAATTCTAACATACCTATTTGCTACCCAGGTTACTTGCAAACAGTATAATATGATTTAATGGCTCTAATTAGCACCTCTTGCGAATGATGGACACTAATAGTTTCTCTTTTCTGATATTCTTATGGTGATCAGAATACGTTATAGGATTATTTTATATTCTTCCACGTTTAGTGGTTGCAACCAGATTCTATTTACTATCCATATACTGAGCGATCTCCAAGGTATTATGGAGAGAGATTTATTGGTCCTCCTACTCAATCAATTCCTAGACTGCACTCAGCGTAAGCTTTATGTCTTATACTTATATTTTTCTCAGTCAAAACTGCCGTGTCCACTGAAGGATGCGATCTTTGTTTTTTCTTTTAACTCTTTCTCTTCCTATGCTGATCGCTTATTCTCCTATATCTTCTGCAGTAATACCAGCGATTTATGCCTGTATTTATTGAGGATACCTTCCCCATACTGATCGCTGTGTATCATATTTGTTTCTACGATCCCTGTACAAAACCTCCGCTGAATCCGTTCGTATATTCCTTAAGGCTTCATGCCATGAAATGCTTTCAACGCTCCTTTTTTATACTCTATCAAGCGTATATGTCTCCTCAACATGGCTATTCCCCATTGCCAGTTGCTGCTCTCTATTGTTGTTTCCATAACACTAATAATTAATCAATTGAATAGTAATTGCCGATAAAGTCTACTCGATGCCACTTAGCATCTCGTCAATGCTTATTAAACTTGTTTATGCTATATTTAAATCGATGTATATTAAATTAGATTGTGTCATCGTCTATGTATTTTAATAATTATTTATTTATCAATTAAAATAATTCATTTATTAATTAATACTTATTTATTAATAATCATTTTTATTAACAATTATTTATTTATTACTTAATAATCATTTATTTATTCAATATATATTTATTATTATTTATATGTTTAATTTAATTATTCAATTAATAAGATTGATATTTGATTAATATATTCTTTTGATTAATTAATCTATTTATTTATTAAATACTTATTACATATAGGGGATATTACGACATCCACTTCCTTTACTCCACAAATTTGTAAACAAACTGGAAATTAAAAATACACAACTTCTGTCAAACTAAATATTTAATTTACTCAACTCCTCCCAAACTAATTATTAAACTATGCAACTATCCTTTAAGTGACTCATCAATTGCGTAATAGAATGAATGAATGGATTATAAATCACCGCCTTGCTCAATTGAAAACACATCCTAAGAAACATTGCCCTCTCTTTCGTTGGACCTTGCTTTCAATATTATGTTCTTCTTGTGACTGTGATCAATTCTCCTTGCTGTGGGCAAGGACAGCAAGAAGACCAAGTTATTTCTTCCTGGAAGTAGGATGAGCCTTTGACTGCGATCTGGGCATTCTCCTTTCAAGTTGATTCTTTCAATCCTCAAGAGGAGTTTAGCATGACCAGGTAGGGTCTGACACCCACTCCTTGTTTTGAATGTATACTGTATGTAGAATTGGTGCTTCAAATTTGAATGAAGTTGAAGATATATGCACATCTGCAGCACAAATTTCCATACCATCGGCGTAGGCCAAAGTTGCATGGACACGGATGTGGATACAAATACGGATATGGTATCGGAAACGGATACGGCCATTTTCAAGACCCTCAATATGGATACAGCTGGATACGACATTAATAAACAATGTGTACACATATATTTAACACAATTTTCTAAGTTATTAGACAGGATTTTCATTACTTTATAAGCAATATAGACACATAAATGCTACATAAATAATTATTAGTTAATTTAACACTTTACAATATGCAAAGATAGCAGAGTTGCATTGGAAGATAACCCAAAAAATGGGTCGCTGAAATAGAAAAACATTCCATTTGTCTTTCTCATTTGGTGTAGGTTTTGTTTATACCAATTTTTTTTTATGAATGAAGTTTTTTTTAAGTTAAATTTGGGAAGATTTATGTCAAATTTTAAAAAAACAAATCACATAATATTCAGCATGGTTGGAAACTCAAGGTTTTTTGGGCACACATGAGCACAATATTTGACGTTTATCCGGGCCATATCGGATATGTATCCAGATTGGATACGAGGATACGTGCGCCCAAGGAGGGACAAAGGAGTTTCCGGCAACTATGGGCATATCCAGGCATATTTCTTATTGATGTTCTGAGTTTTTACCAGATCCGTCATTTTAGTTTAGTAGAAAAAACTCATAGGTTGTCGCATCTTGTATTTTGAGTCTATCTGCCAACCTTTCTAATGTTTTTATTTTATCCTCTCTCCCCTCCATGGATTAGTTTGTACAAGCACGAGGAACCATTCTAATAGTATAATCTATGAGGTATAAAAAGGAAAAGAGTTCTAGGACAAATCTTAGAATGATAGGCATAATAGTTGGACAAATTTTGAAATGATAGGCATAATTGATATAATATACAGAGGGCTCAAATATGTGGTTCAAGAATATGATTTACATGGTTTTCTGTTCAAGCTTTCATACATTATTCATTACAGGTATTGAATTAATTTATACAATATTATTTATCATGCAAGTGTTTTAACTAGTTTCATAAGTAATAATGTAAATATCATAGTACCCCGGGGACGCGGCCCCCCCCCCCCCCCCCCCAAAAAAAAAAATCCTTGGCGTCCCCCGAACGGGGACGCACCAGGGACGGAGGGACAACGTTTTGGCGTCCTTGACAATGCCACCGTCCCGCCACTGTTCCTAAGGAAACGTGGGGACGTCCCGACATCCCTGGTGGGGACAGGGAGACACCCAGGTGTCCCCGGTGGGGACAGGGGGACACCCAGGCGTCCCCCAACCCCTGAGAGGACAGCCAGATGTCCCTTGTCACGGCAAGCCAAAAAAGTGACGCCAAAAAAAAATACAAGTTTTTAATTTTTATGATGAGATAGATACTCATACTTTATTTTTATTTTTATATTATAGATAGTTTACAAACTTTGATCTCATTGGATCAACAACAAGAGACAACCACACTAGATAGTTTACAAGTATGAGCTCCTTAGGAGGAAGACCAATAGTCACAACTTAGAATTTCACAAAGATGTCCCTCTTGGGATTTGAACTAGGGTGTCCACAATGAGAACTCATTGTTTCAACCAACTAACCTAAACCCCTTGGACATACTCATACTTTTGATATCAGACTTAAGTATTTGGCTTTGCTATTATTATTTATATAATAGAACATCTTTATGTCTTATATTGTTATACATCTTTTCATAACTAGCATTTTAAGTACCACATGTATAGTCTATACACCCCCCTTGTCTCCTGCCGCTGTCACCAAATTGAGGCCCCTCTGTCCCCCATCCCGGAAACTTGTCCCCCCGTTCCCCGTCCCCCCGTCCCCCAAGGCGGTGTAACTATGGTAAATATTGAGGTCCCAAAGGAAAATGGTTAAATAAACTTTGCAATATAAATTTATAAGGATCATACAATCTTTCCATTCACTTTAGGCTGAAAGATAGAGATTAATATTAGAAAGAAAATTCTCCAAAGTCCATTTTATGGAATAAGAAAAAGGGGAAAAAAGGTGGAGGGGGTGGAAGAAAACTAAACAAGTCATTCAACCAAATTCATTTAATGAGTTTCAAACATGTGAGGTATTAAAAGTCTCACAATGGTTGTCTCTCAAATCGATTTGATTAGATGCCTTTTAAGATAAAGATAATACTAGAGTTATGTAACTAATACAAGAAATTAAAATGCTGAAGTAAACTAAATACCACACAAAAACTAAATACGACAAACAAAAAAAAGAAGAGAGAGTTAGCATGTACCCTTATTTTTTTAAAATAATAATAATAAACTCATTTATGTTTATCATTCATTTTGAAAATTTTGTTATCTAATATGCCCTAAACATATCTAATGAACTTAAGAAAACAAATGAGCACTTCTAGATCATCCAGATTGATGGATTGAATGAAACATGTGTAAGATTGTTTAAATTAGAATGATATGGCAGTTAGCTAATGAATGATTAGGAATTGATCATTGTTCAAGGCCATTGGTATTAATAATGACAAACAATTTTTTTGAAAATTAATGTACTGATTGCTCTCTAGTAGATTAAAGATGTAGTTGGAAATTTATTTAGATTAGGAGCATCCTTTTACCTTTCTTAGTAATTGATACATGATGGCATCAGATTCATATCTTGATACTTAATTACATATGTGATCCTTAATTATTTATGTAGGACAAACATATACCAATTTCATCTATGAATGCTTTAAAATGTAATTTCATGGTCATATTTTTGTGCAGAATTAATTGAAATGTTGTTATTCTCTATGCACAATCTGTTCTCAATAGTGATTAGAATGAATTGAATGGTTTATATGAAAGATTAGGATCAATTAAGTATGTTATTTAACTTTTCTTCCTATTGTGACATAGTAAATATTAAGTGAAAGATTGCATTTCCTTATAACATTTTTATTCGCTAGTTTCAGCTTTCAATGAAGGGTTAATTTGATTAGATAGATCCCTTTTATGTAAGAATGTACATTGATATTGAAGTAATTGATTTTATAGTTTTCTTTTTTTAGGAGCATTGATGTTGTATGATGATTTGAATAGTTGTATTTTTAATTTTCATGTCATTAGTAAACCTAAATAAAGAGGAGGAAACATGGAAAACTTAGCAGTGTTCAATATCTATGGTGCCTCTAGCTTGCGCTTATGGGGAATGCTGTTGTGCTTGAGCTATTGCATTAAATGCCTAATAAAGCTGCAACAAAGGCATCTGTGGCATTGCCCCTATAAATTGCCGGGGAGTAATAAGGGACATTGTGGAGTTAATAATCCAAGGGGTGGGAAAATCCTTCTTTGATCAATAATTTAATAAGATAATTCTTAATGAATCTACATTTGCTAGTGACACCGTAGAAAATCCTAATAGGGCTAGATGTATGTAATTATTTAAAATCGCTTTTAATGTTTTGTTACAATCCTTTACTTTGATACGCGGTTTAATGGTGACGCAATCATAGGACTAGGACTTGGATTTAGGTAAACAAGCAAGGCGCACCTTGGACCCTTTTGCTTTATGAGCTTCTCGACGTGGGTTGCAACCACAAAAAAATTGTCTTGGACATTAACCCTAGAAAGGATTGTGTACCCTCTATATAGTTTACACCAAACCTAGTTAAAAACCAGAACTACATAGGCCTTGATCTTGTTTGGAAGTGGTGTGCGTAGGCAGTCCAAGGACGAGGTTGTCCCTTGTATGTAGGTCGTTAGGGATGGGGCTTTAGGAAGGTGATGTGTTAATAAAAATAAATAAATAAATTCAAGATAAATCGTTTGAGCGAAGGGATGCGAATTAAAATCTCTATTATAACGGTAAGATAAAACATATTCTTTGTATACTTAGAAGGAATCCCAGATGGATTCCCTTGACTCCTCAAGGCTTTAGGTTGAATTTCGAGGCGGGACTCAAGCTAACTATATACATACTCTTGAAGATGGCAACCTTGGTGCACTTTCATTAGGGGAGTGTAGTCTCTAGGAGCTTAGGGCGACATATCGTCCCTAAGTTAAGTCTCTAGCCAGGGTAGTATGTTGCCTATCCTATTTGAAGGATGGATGCCCATCACATTAATAGATGGATGCCTAACCTGTATGGTTGGATGGCTATCCCATATGGATAGATGGATGCCTGAGTATACAAATGAATGAACACATAATAACTTAAAAGAATAATAAGAGGAAAAAAAAGAAGCAAAGTTACATCGCCCAGGGGGACGTTGGAATAATGGAACAAGTTTCCGGGTAGGGGGGATAGAGGGGCCTCTATTTCAGGACGACAACAAGGGATAGGGGGGGTGGGGGGCGGGTGTATATACTATATACTATACATGTGGTACTTAAATGTTAGTTATGAAAAGACGTATAACAATATAAGACATAAAGATGTAAAATAGTAAATTAGAATTAGTAATTACTAAATAATTGAACAATGCATTGAACATTGAACAATAAAATTTTAAATAGTCGAATCAGCAAATGGAAGAGTTCTATTATATAATAGATATCAAAAGTACGAGTATCTAATCATAAAACAAATAAAAAATGTTTTTTTAAATGCACTTTATGATTTTGCCGTGACGGGGGATGCCTGGGCATCACTTGAGGGGTCAAACGACGTTGTTGCATCCCACTGTCCCCTCTGGGGACACCGTTGCGTCCCCTATCCCCTTTGGGGACGCCAGGTTGTCCTTGTGTTTCTGATGGGCGACGACGATTTGGGTGGCGCCGCTGGGGATGTCGGACCGCTGTCCCCATTCTGGAACGCTGGGGATTTGGGGGGGATGCGTCCCCGAGGTACACTGAAAATAAGTTAGTATTTTGGGTAGTATGCAAGGGTTATTGCATGGTTGTTAGAAGGGTTCTTACACATACCTCCTCCAGATTTGTCAACAGCGAAGTATAATAGCTAGGTTGACTCCTAGAAGGAAAATGCAGATTTAACACACCTTGGAAATCAGTTTTGAAACTTCAAAGTAGTGCCCAACATAACATAACTATCAACAACAAAGATCAAAATGCCCAAGTTTTGCTCTTAGTGTGCTCACACATCCAGAAATGGATGTAAAAAGCTCATGACCATCAGATAGATACTCCATGAATAGTGTTGATCCCTAAGAGGCTCACACATAAATAAGGGCAGCCGGGAAGTTACCTAGGATTGGGACTTTGTGCGCCTTGTGAAACGACCTTTGAGATTTCAAAAGTTGGCTCTTCATAGTATTGTTTTTGGAAAATGGGAAAGCGAGAGCGTAAAAACAACTAAACTAAGATGATGGGCCAAAGAGTTTACAACCCTTATAATTTCCCTTTAGAAATAACAGGAGCAAGCAACCCCAAAAGATTAGGCATAAAATGCCACAGACTCTTCATTATTGGAAAGAGAATAGAATGCAAAAGTTAGTTAGGCATAGTGCAAAATGTTTAGATCTTTCCATGAGAAGTACCCATTAAGGCCCGTAGGAGATGTTCCTATTATGTCACAAATAGTTTTTTCATATGAGTTTTGCTCATAAAATGACATAGTATAACCCTAGATCACAAACATATAGATGATTGAAAGAGTTTCAAACATGATTCAAAAACCTCCGCATCTATGATGAAATTATAAAAGTCGGAAATAAGAAATGATAGCTATGTTCATCTAAAATGACTGAGCTTAAAATCATCCACAAAACCAAAGTAAACACACAATAGAGACAAACTAGGCACAATTTGATATGCTTTCCTTTTATCAATTAACTGAATACAAAGCTAAAGTCTGAGAATGAAACTATAGCTATTTTCAAAGTGTTCCTTTTCAAAAGCAGTGAACAAGAACTTGAAAAAAACTCTAGAAAGACTCGCCTATTACAATGTGCCCTCAGGGCTTATATATAAAGATTTCCTTGAGCTGAACCTCATAAATGTGGCTGAAAAGGGACTGCAAATTCGGCGCGTGTAGCTCTCATGATGGCGGACGTTGCAACTGCCTTGGGATGCTCCACCGATTCGCATTTATGGCCTTCTGTCATGTACGCAGTATGAACCCCGCCTGCTCCTTTTCAACCTCCTTGTAGTAATTAGTCACTTTTGGCACATTGAAGTGGTTTCTTTTTTCTTTTTGGATTAAATTTGTCTTGGGATATGCTGTTGGCTGAAAAAGAAAAACTTGCCTCGAAGGATGTGGGCCCCATAGGTTCATTGACCAACATGACTGGAGATTTGAAATGACCCTAACCGGCCATTTACTGATTTCTACCATTAAATCTTATGCAGATTTGAAAACCAATAGAACATGCAAATAACTGTTGAACCAATAACAATAACCAGCATGATATATTCATATAACCAGCAAATACATTCTCATGAAATAACTCAGAAATATAGTTTTGTATTATACATCAGCAATACAATAACCAAGAATTACAATATCCAATCTGAAATACAACAAAGAACAGTAAGACTCGATGATGAGAACCTGTAAAGCAATGTCGAACTCTGATGTGAATCCACACCGGAGATGAATCGGGTTTCCGTCCAATCCACCAAGAAATACTGAAGGTTTCCATCCTCAGATTTTTGATTCGATAGTTAAAGCTTCTCGAATTCTCAAGGAGAGATAAAAATCCATAAACTGAAAAACATCAACAATGAGACTCTCAACCTCCTCTTATGGCTGCAGCTGTGACTCTTCAGTTTCCCCATTGTGACTCTTCATATTCCCATTTTGTCTCATATAATTTCACTTTAAGTCACTTTTAAATAAAATGACCGTTGAGTTATAAAGTGAAATAATAAATAAAGTGAGGAATCTTTCGGCATTAAAACGGAGGCCCAAACGAGCTCGGATGCCGACATGTGATAGCTCGTCGGAAAGCTCTCGGCGAGACGCTCCAAGTCCACTACTAAAAGGCTGAGAATTCTGAACCTTGCTGACTTACTAAAAATAGTAAGTACCCTGGAAACTTGCAGAAACTGCTCCGATTAGCCTGAAATTGAAACCACCTAGGCCAATTAACTCCTTGAGCACTACCACGCCACGGTTAACCTTCCGAACCAAGGTAAAAAGGCTAACGACATGACATAATATAATGTACCCCAAAAAGGGGACATTACAATCATCCCTTCCTGTAGATTGTTTGCCCTCAAGCAATTGGTATCTGAACGCTGAGACCATAATACCTGGATCCCAAACCAACCTCATAGAAGCTGCTCCACCAACCTGTCGTGTGAAACTGACACAGTCACTATGCTCCGATCAGTGAAGCCACTCATATAGTAACAAAACAACAACCAATCTAATGTCAAGATCCCAAATCATTGCAGGATCTGTCAAACCCATCTGCCTTGTGCTGCTATCATCTGTAAGAAAGGTCTCAACCCAACTGAGAACCTCACTCCAATTGGTATCTGTCGCGCCCCTACAGCCATATGTCGGAAAAACCCAAATCTCATACCGACCGACTCCAAAAATGAAAACCAACTGCGAGTATGTCCCTCCCGGATCCCATAAGCAATAGAGCCATACATCTCCCCAGTTGATTGAAATAGCTATACATCTCCCCAGCCGACTGAAATATCTCGACGCTCTATGCCCACACTTAGTGACTTATCGGGAATCTCCATCTACCATAACCCTGCCCCTCTGATTTGTAGTCTGACCCAGAAACTGCGTTGAAGAGGCAAACTGTCAAGACCGCCGGACAAGGCTTCCACTTGCAAGTAGGGAAGCGAGCTCAACCAATCACTCAACCCACTCCTATCCAATAATAGGAAAAAGAGGTCCCCCGTAGGTGGACTGAATGGAAAATGGAAAGCATCCCATGCAATAAGGCTAACATGCGATGCACTGAGAAACTCCATTGGAAATCCTAAATCAGCATAAGGATTCCATGACTGTCTCTCAATACCCGGAGTCATACAATGTATACCCTTGTGTGAGAAATTCACACCAACCAACATAACCAGCATGCCAAGCTCGACAACCCCGTACTGAATAAGTCCTACCTGATCAACATCATCACCGAGTGGTAGTGTAAGAAAAGACATATCACTCATCATGCCACAAGACAGAAATACCTCTCCTGGACTGCGGGTACACAAACCACACTGCTCATCAACTGAGCTCATCGTGCTACTCCAACCTAGTGACCAATGCTCACCTCTGATAACTGCACCTGGGTCCCAGACCTTGCAATCAATCTCGTCCTCATCCATGGAATAGGAAGTATCTCCCTCATCTATCTCAAAGAGGGGATTGTCAAATGTCCACTCGGCACCCATCTCAAACTAGGAGTTATCCATCGTCTGGAAGTGGTCTAACTCATCAAGAAACTCTCTGTGGCCCAAAGATCTTCTTGGACAATTGTCCAAGTCATAGGTCCGCCGTATGCTGTCAAGTTCCCGAATCACCTCTTGATAGAATTCAGACCTATCCCTGTCATCCTGCTCCCTGTACTAGCTAGAGACCACAATCTGATTTCTTGCCTCTTGTAGAGCGATACGAGTACGCTCCAAAGTGCCCTGAGTAGCACTAAGCTCCTTATTGAGCTTATCGACCTCAACCTCCTCCCTCAACTGCTCAGTATAATTCCCGACAACCTGTAATAGGTGGTCACGGTCTGTAAGTAGTCTCAAATACTCTGATTTCCAGTCCTCAAATGCTGTCCTGACCCCCTGTAAATTTGTAGTATAGGATCCAATCCTTATGCCGTCTTGCCCGCTATCTTCCTGTATAGATCATCAATGATCTGGTGCATGCTATCATGGTGAACTAGTGTTGTAATAATGACGTCATCACTAACTTTCAGCCGACTCTTTAAAACACACTTTTCATCAGTGTTATTCCGAGATGTACCGCCAAAGGGGTCATCCATATCAGTGCGATGCAAAAGTGAAGTGCTGCTAAAGAAGTCACATGATTCCTCATTACCGGAATCGCTGAAGGTCTCCAACTGGTTACCACAACCTATAACCATGGAGTTATCAAACTCCGCCACCAAGTCACCAAAGTAGAGTTCGGAACACTCTCCACTAAGTCCCGAAAGAGGTGTAGTCACAACTGTAATGTCTCTATCACTAGGCTGCAATTTATCTTCCCTTTGATCAATCTTGCAAATATGCCCCTGTGACCAGCCCTCCTAGCATAAGAAACAAATCTGCCCTGTACTCACTAGGTCCTGGCCTATCACCGGAGATCCCGCAACCTGTAAGGCTAATGAGACTCGTTCATTTTCAGACAATGAACTCATGAATCTCTTAGCTTGAAGCTTGATTAATTCAGCTGAGAGTTCATATACCGTGGATGCGTACTTTATTCCTCCTCTCCATATTGCCAACAATTCAGATTGTAATTGTTTGCATATGTCATAGTCCTCATCTAAGATCGAGGATAAGATAGTCCTTATGCATGTCTTTACCCCATTTGGATGACGCTCCTTGTAATTGTCTAGGAGACACTGAAATAATTGCTGAATCATTTTATCATAACCTAGATTCAACATGTGACTGAAGACCCTAGTGCTTGCCACTAACTCCAAGATTTTTACCTGCTTATCAAAAGTGGAATCTCTGTCATATCTCAGACCATCTAAGCTGTTTGCAAGCAGCTGTAACACTTGTCTCCAAACGTGCTCGGTGCAAGGAATGATGGGGGCTGTAATTCGAGTGACCTCACTAAGACCTGAGGCGACTGCAAGCCTGACATCTCGAAGTGGATGACTCATAAATTTGCGTTGCACTAAGGCAACCATGGTGGGATGCATGGCCCAATTAAAAAGCTTGCAATCGACTTGATCTATCTTGGATAGATATGAATTTATTTCATTTAGTTTGACAAGCACGCTGCTTGTAATTTTCTGCTCCAATTGCCATCCAAGGCAACATAATTCATTCCTGATTTCCATTTTTTTCTGGATATCTCTGAGCTGGACACCGTAGAATGTGTCATTGAACTCCTTAGAGAAAATAGGACTTTCTAAGGTTTCCATCATTTAATTTTACCAAGATTCACACAAGGACTGAATCAAATTCTGTAACAGTGAACCTGCTGTCCCCTACAATAAGAATTCTGATTTATTTTGACTGAGATGATCAAATAGGCTGTCTCTGACACTGAATTTTCTTTGATTACCTCTGGCTGCTTGTAATGAATGCACATACAATTTTTATCACAAGTCACCGTTGTTGACTGTATAATCAGATTGTTGGAAGGGTGTGCTCCTTGTACAATTTATTCCAAGTAAAACATTCACAATCATGCAAGACGTAATTTCAACAATAAACAATTTTCAATGCTGCTAATGAAGAAGCTAGCCATATATTTAGTTTTAGTTTTTGAAGTTCAGACTTGTCCACTGACATTACAAATTTACAAGTAATCTTCCCTCACATAAAACTCGGACCAGGTAAGTAGTTACATCTTTCAAATCAAGGACATTCGCTGTTGCCTGAGAAGTAATACCTTTGCCATACGTACTCACCAAATACTTATTTAACTCAAATTCTCAAATGCTTAGTACAGAATTATGATTAGCAACTGATATTCGAAAGTAAACAAGACATGAGTCTAAAAGAAAATTGTTTATTTCATTGCCAATAATAGCAGTTAATGCTGCTGCAAAGAGTCTGAAGGGATAGTCGAATTATTCCAACCTGGAATGTGCTGCTAGCAGTGTCATGTATCGTTTGTGCTGGTTTGTGTATACACACCCGGGCAACTCCACACCTCAAATCTGCTTCTGCCTACTGACCAAGTTTGAAGTCTTAAAACGGTCCCAGCTAATACACACTCAACAGTCTAAATGGCATGAATAGTATTTGAATGGCGGCACTGAGATTCACTCCTCCATCTCAGCGATCAGTCCCATTTTCAACCTTCAGCTGCAGCAGGAACTAACAGGATGATTGCGGCAGTGAGAGCAATCTCTAAGACCAAGAGCAGTCTTCCTGTTCTGTCCTCCCGAATGGTGTGTGTGCAAGTTGGCGCACTGATTTGTTTAGTATCGGTTCCTTAATCCCAACATGAACATATTATTAATACGCTGGAGATGGAGAGAATCCTTCCCCTCTAGCACCCACACTGTTCCAGATCACTGGTGTGCGTGACGTGACACGTGCACATGGGAGTCTACCCTCAGCTCAAGAGCTCCGAACTCAATTGTGGTGTCACTCCCTCTTATTGCCGAGCATGGTATGCCTCTCGATAGTGTACGGGGCTCGTGCTGCTTGAGGCTCCCGTCAAATTCACTCTCCGTAGCGTGTCTACCTCTGCAAGAACATGCTGAATACTGTTTGGAAGGTAGCTTGTCTACCAGCGAATGAACACCAGCTTGAATCATGATTGGAGGGGCTCACGTGAGCCGTGACCAATGTTTGCGCTAGCTTAGAGGCTACGCACTCTGCTTCACGTCTTCCCTGATTTGTTCACTCCAGGCTATATGGCTTCCGTCTGGGGTTATGAGGTAAGACCCCTGCGTGAACGTTTTCAGACTGGTTGAAAAGCGTCCAGATTTCTTGTAACGTGTTGGTGATTGTGACTTACTCCAACCGTGAGTGTAAGCTAGTTCCAGTAGTGGCCACCCGTGCTTGGTGCTGGCCCTGAGCTGCTGCAACACTACCGCCTTAGACAGGTGATGACTCACCCCTCCAAATAGTGAAGGCAAGATCTGTTGCGGAGTTAGTTCCAGGCTACCCGCATCAAGAGGAGTCTACGTTACACACAGCTGTGCGTATCCAAGAGCCCACACAATATTTCAATAAAACCTTTAATATATCTGTAATATTAATCCCTCGCGTACATTCTCTAGAATCTTAACATATGGTTGCCTGATAATTTTTCACTATTTCACACATTAATATCTCCACGACAAATACAAAATTAACTTATCGGAACTCCATAAACCCATTTTATATTCTTTGCCTGTAGATATATGATGACTGTAAATTTGTTCTTTGATCACTTGACAACATTCAAAGCTGAAAGTAAATTTTTCAGAACCTGTAAATATTTTATTTCTGCAAATTTTAACCCTTCAGGCTGGCAGGATGCTAGGCTCTGATACCCCACTGAAATGACCCTAACCGGCCATTTACTGATTTCTACCAATAAATCTTATGCAGATTTGAAAACCAAGAGAACATGCAAATAACCGTTGAACCAATAACAATAACCAGCATGATATATTCATATAACCAGCAAATACATTCTCATGAAATTACTCAGAAATATGGTTTTGTATTATATATCAGCAATACAATAACCAAGAATTACAATATCCAATCTGAAATACAACAAAGAACAGTAAGACTAGATGATAAGAACCTGTAAAGCAATGGCGAACTCTGATGTGAATCTGCACCGGAGATGAATCGGGTTTCCGTCCAATCCACCAAGAAATACTGAAGGTTTCCGTCCTCAGATTTCTGATTCGATAGCTGAAGCTTCTCGAATTTTCAAGGAAAGATAAAAATCCATAAATTGAAAAACATTAACAATGAGAATCTCAACCTCCTCTTATGGCTACAGCTGTGACTTTTCAGTTTCCCCACTGTGACTCTTCATATTCCCATTTCGTCTCTTATAATTTCACTTTAAGTCACTTTTAAATAAAATGACCGTTGAGTTATAAAGTGAAATAATAAATAAAGTGAGGAATCTTACGGCATTAAAACGGAGGCCCAAACGAGCTCGGATGCGGACATGTGATAGCTCGTTGGAAAACTCTCGGTGAGACGCTCCAAGTCCACTACTGAAAGGCCGAAAATTTTGAACCCTGCTGACTTACTAAAAATAGTAAGTATCCTGGAAACTTGCGGAAATTGCTCCGATTGGCTTGAAATTGAAACCACCTAGGCTAACGACACGGCATAATATTATGTACCCCAAAAAGGGGACATTACAAGATTGAACACGTCACATGGGCAAGGACTTTTGGAACTTCTTCCTTTGAAGTTGTGTTGAACTCGTGTAGCGCCAACATGTGGCAAGCCGACGGGCTTGCTTGGAGATTGATCTTTAGTGCCTTCAGGATTAAGCGCTACATTGACACATGTCCCGTCATGACAAAGGATGATGAGGAGGAAGTCACGATCTTGCTGGAAACTATGCTGATTTGGTACTTTGGTGATCTTGACTTGGCGGGGTCATAATTTTTTGCTCGGTGCTCGAAATTTGAAACTGCTTACACGGTTGGAATGGTCTTCAAGAGATCTAATTTTTGTCCTTTAATACAGTGTCTTCAGCAAATCAAATCAAGGGACTGACGATAGTTTTGACCTTGATTTCCGCTTTGAAGGCCTCCAAAAATGCAAATTACTAAAATGTAGAAAAATACTGAAAAATAGATTTTTCAAATTTTCTCATTTTCGCCCACTCTATCACCTCTACATTGCCTTATGTCTCCTTCAGATTGCTTTTGATGAAGGCCGTGATAGATAGAATCTACAAAAATGGCAACTCAAAGGGGATCTCAGCTTGCAGAGAAAGAACCTCAGAATCTGTGATTTTGCAGACCAGCACCTTTTACATTGGGTACAAAGTTATGAAATGGGGAGCCACAACAAACATACTCGCCTCAAAAACAAAAGAAGGCACAACAAACCCGTGCAAGCATGCACTTGGTGGAAAACTAGAAGCTAAAAACATGCATTCCCCTAAGGAGAATGCAGCATGTGCCACGACACTTCTTGAAAAATAACAACTAACCTAACCGAACCTACCCTAACCAACAAGGGAAACACTAAACAAAGCCAGTGACTGGATTATTAAAATAACTGCCCTTCCTGACCAACTTTTGATGCTCTTCATGCTTGTGGACAAGCAACCAGAAAAGAAGATTTGATAGGCATCTGACTAGCTGCTGGAATTCCTCACAAATATTGAGAACAAGGGAGCTCATCCATGTTTGAATGTTGTTCCCCTGAGATGAATGGGAAAACTGTTCCTGCTCTCCTTGATGCTCATCTTTATGCTCAAAGGTAAGCATGAGTAGTGGCGACTCGTAAATTGCTGATCTTAAACACTAGTTTTGTTAAAGGGCTCCCTTCAATTGACCTGTAAAAGATTGTCAGCTTTTATTGCTGTTGATTGTACATGGTTTACTACCTTGTCAAATTGACCATCACTCTTCATGGAATATGCTACTTGATGAATGCTAGCAGATTTGTTATGTTTTCTATCAATGAAGCTTGTTTCAGTTATCCTGGGTAAGAAAAACAAAATCCTCCTTGTTCATTCTTTGAACTAATGATTGAAGGGGAACATTCATGTTCACACTTGGAAGGTTGTGCTTAGAAAAGAGAAAAATGCACCACATAATATAGAAAGATTTATTTAGTCACATAAATGAAAGGACTCTCATCATGCTTACATGATACATAACAAAAGTAATGCATATACTTTTTATGTCTTGGCAATGTTGTTGCTGTTTATGCTCATTTTGAAATGTTAATTCAATTTTTGGAGAACACATTCTGCATTTTCCATAAACCAGGCTTTGGCAATGGAGCTGGGGAAGTATAAGATCAGAGTTAATGCAGTTGCACGTGGATTATACAATTCTGATGCTTTTCTTCAGATGTTTAGCGAGGATAAGAAAGAAATATTAGTCAAGGATATTGTTCCATTGCAAAGATGGCTAGATGTAAAGAATGACCTTACTTCTATTGTTCTCTACTTAGTGGCTGATGATTCTTCTTTCATGACTGGAACTGTTATATTTATTGATGGGGGCCAATCAATAGTAAGACCACGTATGCGTTCATATATGTAAAGAAGGAAGGGCTGAGGGAAACTTCATAGGGTTTTGAATTTTTCTTTTTTGGCAATTATGTTTACATTTGAAAGTGTCAATTCCTATGAATTTGTAGGGGTAAAAGTCACCGTAAATGGTCAAAATAGTGGTGCATTCGAGTATGTTTATTATCAAGTACAGCCATGTTAATGGTTTTATTGCCTATGATGAGGAAATGTGATTATAATAAATTATATTCTTCACTGTACTGCACTTTCCCAGTCATGTAATAAGGCTTTGAATATGATAATTACCGCTGCTAACAAAAGCAGAAATTATGCTTCACTGATGTGCTCCAAATTCTATCCATGTTAAGAACAGAAAACTAGCAAATTGTGTTTTGCTATGCTCCTTTGTAGCATTCCTGTTCACATATGCTTCATTTAAAATAGATTACTTGTGCTTGATGTTAGCTTGTTTTCATAGTGCTGTATTACAATGCTCTAAACTAGTGACCAAAGTGATTTTCAAATGAAGTGTAGATAGAACCACAGCTTGAGCTTATTAAGCATTTTTTAAATTGAAAGTTGCATGAATGTGAGTCTTGTTCAAAATAATATTAATTGCCATGCAATGTATTCATGTGCGTGTGCATGTATGGGTGTGCCAGGTCTTCTTAAACCTGTTTCAGAATTCCATCCCTAGGTTAATGGTGTGGATTGCAATGAAGGTTTCAGGTTTTGTGTAGGCTTTCTTTTTCTTTAGGTTTAGCCGGTGTTCCACTGACGCTTTTTTTTAATTTGGTTTGGGGTCATTGTAAAACCTATTCACCCATTAAGCTTTTGGAACAACTTGGTTGCAATATTGTTGTTGCCTGTCTTGTGTTCTGGATGACCTTTATTGTGAAGGGTTCAAGGGCCCCTTTCAATACCTATTTTACCCATACAATATAAAATGATTGGAGTTCAAATAAGGCCATTTGTAAAAGGAATCTTTCATCATTCTCGAAGAATTCAGTGCTTCTAAGGATTTAGTGTCCATGTATTTGTCTATTATGATTTGATGGAGGTATGGTGTTAGTGGAAAATATGGTTAAGTGTGGATGTGTATATGTTTGTAGGGGTATAGAAGAATTGAGGAAATCATGGTAGATTCTTTTATTGGTCGAGATCTGAATGTCGGTTTTTTAATCAATTGGGTATGATTACATTGCCATAATGCTTTCCTTCCGGAATTGATCCCAATTGGCTACCCCTGTTGTCTGTATTTGTGTGTATCATTCGCTTAAATTTGGCATGTTTGTGTCTCCTCCCATTTTCGTATGGCTCTCGTAGTTTTGCGGTGAATTGTCTTGTGCAAATTCTGTGGGTGGAAGTTTAGCAACTCTACTTGCAAATCTTGGGCTCTTCTTGAAGCTTATGGAGGATAAACTTGTATTTTTAGTTTGGTAATAGTTATTTATGTGAAAAGATTAAAGTTCTCATTTGTAAAATTGTGGCTCTTAATTACAAATTTGTAAATAACTGAACTGAAATTTATATATAAAAAGAAAACTATTAATTTTCTTAAAAGAGATATTCTTGATGGACTTTGAGATTTTAGTTTTAAGGAAAAAATGAACGGTTAAATGGATATCTGAAAGTAAAATAAATAATTCCCAATCACAAATATGTGTTGTTCTGTTCAAAGTTTATATTTCAAACACGTGTATAAATAAATGTTGCAGTTTTGAATATAGAAAGATTGTACGTCAATAAAAAAAATGTTTATTTTCATTATAGTTGCAAAATAAACATAAAAAAGGTTGATTGAAATGTATGCATTTAGATCTATAATTTTGAATACATCTATTATTATATATAGTGATATATGTGCAAAGTGCAAGATTCAAAATCACTGAATCCAACTTTTTTTTTAAGCAAATGGTTGAATATGTATCCATTGAGTATGTATAAAATAAATGACATATTTTGACAGATTTGAAAGAGTGTAGTGTAAAAATCAATTTTAGTAGAAATTTTATTAAAAGTAAATTTTGCTTATGTTTTTTTCAAAGCATTTGTAATTACAATATTTGACAACATTCCTTCACTCTTTATACTGTGTAAAATTTATAAATATATTATAAAGTTAAAAAGCAAAAGAGGGACATCTATTATATATAGTGATATATACAATATATATCTTGTAGTCATGATATTCTAAGAGATCACATAACATTAAGGCATTTTTGTTTTGATTGGTAAAAGGTTATTTTATTAATTTATTAATTAGAGTTTAGCCTAGCCCAAACTAGGGGTGGGTACAAAAGGAACCACCTACCCAATAGCTTTGATCATACCACCCTCATGGCAGCACCTTTGGAGTGAGATCGTAGAGCCATAGTAAAACCTCCACTCTTCCTTGACTTCTTGTCCTTTCTTTCTCTCACAACTTGCCATCCTTAATCCATTTTTGTTGTCTCTTGTTGCCATTGTGCAATGTCTTTGCTTATGTTTCTAGCCTCCCCTTCATGATCAGAGTAGTCACCATCCATTATTCTAGCACTGTCAAGTCCAAGAACATTAGTGGTATCCTTGTAGTGACGTGTAGCGCCTAAAGCCATACAAGAAGAAACGATTGTGCCTCCATGAGATGTTTCTCGTCTGATCTTCTCTTCCTCTGCGTCATGCCCCAAACTAGATCGATTAGCCTTTTTTGGTGTTTTGGTTCCCAAAGTTTGCTGACCAAATTTCAGTTGGCTGTCTCGAAGTAGCATCCGAGACATCAACTTGAACCTTTTCCATCCCCTTCTCAGGGGGAATCTTATCACTGTCATCATTTGGTTTCTCCACATTATATAAATGAGAGGAGCAATATTTCCACCAAGAGGCTTGTTTATAAGATAACTTCTTTGTGCAATTAGCAACAATATGGTTGGTCCGGAAACATTTCTTGCACTTGAATGTGATTCCTTCATAATCCATAGATTGCACCCAAAACTCATCTGCCAACTTTAGAGATATCTCACTTGGAGGATATTTTTACAAAACTGCTTGGACTAAAATACGAGCGAAGGTTGTATGTAAAAAATCCCGCGTCCCTTCATTGACCCCTAAAAATCTCCCTAATGTATTCCCAATGGCTTCAAAATAATAATCACAGAAGAACATTGAATTAAGACATTATTTTATATAGTTCGACTATGTATATGCTTCAACATTTTTTCGTATGTTTTTGTCAAGGCAGTTTAATTAATATTTGACAACATCCATTCCCTCTTTATATTCTACAAAATATATAAAATATAATAAAGTTTAAAAAAAAAGAAAAAAAAAATGAAAGCAAGTTGTAATAGGATCATGGGGTGGTCAAACTCTTTTGGTTATCAACGAAAGTTGGAGCTAGGCTGAGCCTCAATAATGCAACATTATTTCCTATACCATTGGAGTTCGTCAACAAGAACTATTGAGTTACATGTGCTCATACATGAGTGTCTTGGTAACAAAAAGGTGCTGAGAGGTGTTTAGACCCTCTATATGGAGTGCTACATCTAAAGCTTTGTTCTTGGCACTTAGACCTATAGGACTTAGATCTCACTTTCTTGGTGCTTTACCAACTCTAGTTCTTTGGTAATGAGCTTGCTCACAATGCTACCTCGATGAAGGAAAATTGGAGACTTCAAGTGCATCTCTCTGGTGCTCCCCAACTAGAGCTCGAAGTGTGGCAATAAGCTTGTCTAGTTCTCCAAAGGATTTGAGGATTGGAACTGCAAATGAGGGTGCACCTTCACTCTATTGGATTCTGTAATGGTCTATATTTGGTGTTATGTGGTTCTTGGTAAGAGAACCCACTTAGCTTAGTTTACAATCATGATTCAAGAAAGTGCACCTGGGGTGCTCGATCTTGTCATAGTGCAAGTTGGTGCTAAATTAAAGAAAATGCAAGTCCCTTAATTGCTATATAAATTGGTGTTGCAAGTTTCAGAGTGCAACTTGGCCTAGTAGTGTCGATCTACCTCTATATAGCCAAAGCTTGCAAGTTGTAGATCTCGCTGCAGCCTGGAGCATGTGTTAAAATTCCATTGCAGTTATTGATTATTAATATCCTAGCTTATAAAGATTATTTAACTGCCGAAACTTAATTCACAACAAATATTGAATAATAACACAATTGCAACTTCACAAATAAAAACACAGATGCAAAATATGCAACACAATGAACATGATATTTTTGGACAAATTGTCCCTGGAAAAACCCCAAAGGGAAAACGAGTATTGCATATGAGGAACTTATATTAAACTTCAACAAATTAAGAGATACAAAAACAACTTGCCTCTTTATGCTAAAGCTCTGACAATCTCCCAATTTCTCTTGCTGAGATCCCACAACTACTATCCCCAACGCTATCACTGCGCCCTTGCTATCGTTGCAAAAGCAAGACTATTTGCTAACACTGCAAATATTTCTCAAACCTGTGTTCTCCAAATGCTTAATGACCCCCTTTTATACTACCCTCGTTGGAAAACCAACGACCAAGATTTATTCTCAATCAATGGCTGAGATAAATAACAACTTAACAATCAATAACAAATTGGTTACAAGGTGTCCCTAAAAGAGTCAAATAATTAAATAATAATGATCCCCATTCCCAACAACAAAACATTTTTTTTATCTAATTCTTGGGTATGGACGAACAATTGTCCAAGCTACCCCAACTAACACTCCCTCTTAGCGAGGAAGTTGTTCTACATAACACCCATCTTATCTCTGACGAAGATGAATTTTGCCTTCCCCAATGCCATAGTCAAAATGTCTGCTACTTGCTGCTCTGTAGGTATGTACTGAAGTTGAACAATCCCTCGCTGTACACAATCTCTAATGAAGTGATACCTAATGTCTATATGTTTAGACCTATTATGAAACACAAGATTCTCAGATTATTTAATACAACTTTGATTGTCACAGTGTATCACAATAGTCTTAACCCTCTAATCAAACAAGGCTACCAACAACTTTTGAAGTCATACAGCTTCACATGTCGCCATTCTAGCTACTATGTATTCTGATTCTCACAGCTACATCATTAGTCACATATTTCTTGATACCATTCTCTTCCAGCAATAAAGAAATTTTGGGTTTCTAGAAACCAAAATTTGAGGCTCCATCCAATATGTCCTGATCTCTCAAACTAGCTGAGGCCATCTCAAAGGATAAAAGAAATAATAATTTGAAAGAGGTCAAACTAGGTTTTATAAATCCTTGATTTTCTTTCCTTTGCCTAGGGTAAACCATTTCGACCCTCACTGATTATTAATCTCCTATCTTATAAAGATTATTTAACTGACGAAACTTAATCCATAGAAAATATTAAATAATAACACAACTGCAACTTCACACATAAAAACATAGATGAAAAATATGCAACACATTGAACACGATATTTTTGGACAAATTGTCCCTGGAAAAACCCAGAACAGAAAACAAGTATTGCAGATGAGGAACTTATATTAAATTTCAGCGAATTAAGAGATACAAAAATTGCTTGTCTCTTTTTGGTAGAGCTATGACAATCTCCCAATTTCTCCTGCTGAGATCTCACAACTGCTATCCCCAACACTATCATTGCGCCCTTGTTATCATTGCAAGACTATTTGCTAATACTGCAAATGCTTCTCAAACTTGTGTTCTCCAAATGCCCAATGACCCCCTTTTATACTACCCTCATTGGAAAACCAATGATCAAGATTTATTCTCAATCAACAACTGAGATAAATAACAACTTAGCAACCAATAACAAATTGGTTGCATTTTTCAAGCCCCACGGTGGGCGAATGACATTTGATAGAATCATTCGAATGGGGTCTCTCGCTCCTCCTCCTGAAGCGCTTTCGGCTCCTGTCACATCTTTGAGGGCTCAGGTGGCGGTTGTAGCTGCGACTGCTTTGGTTCCTGATGCCCCCTTCACATCCTTTGTGCTCGGAATGGCATCTGCTATTGTGGACGTTGCTTCCTCCGCTTCCTTCGTGCCCAGAAAGGCTATAGACGTTTTGGCGCCCGTTAGGGCTTTTGCGGCGGTGTGGAAGTCTGCAGATGCTCTCGCTCCCCTGGTGGTGCCCTTGTTGCAGGGTCAGCCCTCGGTGGCCCCCTTGCCCAAGGCTTGCTCTGCTATGGATGGTACTCCTCACAATGCTTTCCTAGTCTGCAACCATATTGCCGTGAAGTTGGACGACGATATTCTCTTTGAGATCGATGCGACTGCTTCTATTTTTTCTGAGCATGGGTTGATTTGCAAATTCAAGGGTTTTTGACCCTCTCTACCTGATCTTCATTCCTAGATTTCCAGATATTGGGAACCCCTAATCTCTGGTACAGTCCATATTTTCCCAATGGCTAAAGACTTTTTTGTGGCTAAATTTGATAATGCTGAGGATAGAAAAACTATTTTGTGTGAAAATTTCTTTACTTGGAAAGATCATTTTATGCTATTGTTGAAACCTTGGCATCCTAATTTCTCTTCATCTTCTGAATCATTTGATATGCAACCTATCTGGGTTAGGCTGCCTCATCTTCCCCTCCATCTTTGGATTGATTCTATTCTGGAGACTGTGAGGGATGCTATTGGGGAAATGTTAATGGTGGATGAGAAATCTTCGGATTATTCCACTCTACTTATGCTCGTATCCTGGTGGATATTGATACATCTAAAGGCCTGCCATCAGAGATTAAACTTTATTCTCCTCAGGGTAGAAGCTGGATCCAACAATTGGACTATGAAGGTCTCCCCTTCAGATGCAGAAGATGCTTTAAGACTGGTTATGTTGCTTCTCAATGTGATCTCCAAAGATTTAAAAAGTCTGCTTCGTGGTGGAAGGGTGCCTCCTCTTAGCACTATACGGTGGAGAAGGTGTCTTCCCATCCGAGCTTCTCGCAAGTGGTTGAGCAGGTTGTTACTGGCCCTGACTTTGCTAGTCCTTTGGTTGGTTCTATTCCTTCTCCTACTTTGCTGGATGGAAATGCTCGCCCATCTGCTGGTCCTCTTCTTGAATCTTCGTTGGATGAGGCTGGGGCCTCTATTGGCTGCTCAGTGGGTGTTGTTTCTGCTATCCCTGCTGGGGCTTCGACTGGTGTTGGTCCTGATGTTTTTGATCCTCCTGTTGTTTATCCCTCAGCTGGGAGTAATGATGGTCCCTTGCTGGGCGATTCACAGGCTATTCGAACACCTCTGTTGGGTGCTGGTTCTTCAGTCTTGGATTCACAGTGCTGGCAGGATGAGGTGGCTAGATTTGAAAATGGGTGGATTACTGTTAAAGGGAAACATTCTAAGAGATATCCATCCTCTTTTGACATGACCCTTCGATCCCACAAGAAGGGATCAAAAGTTTAGTCCCCTTTCTTTGTTCTGCTATTTTTCACCGGTCTATCTTGTGTAGTAGAATGGGGTGTTCTTAGTGAGGGGTTTGGGGTGTCTAAGCCTCCGTTTTGGTTAGACTGTTTTATCTTTGGAACCTTTATAGTTTTATCTTAAGTTCCAGTTATGTAAAGGGTTTTGGGGCCCCTTCAAAACCTATTGTTACCTTAATAAAAAACAAATTGGTTGCAAGGTGTCCCTAAAAGAGTCAAGTAATTAAATAATGATTGTCCCCATTCCCAACAACAAAACAATTATTATCTATTTCTTGGGCGTGGACAAACAACTGTCCAAGGTACCCCAACTAACAAGAGCATCGAGTTGATTCTTGGAGGAGTCAACCCAAGTACGTGGAGCAAGATTTGGGATGGAACATTGGAAGTTGGACCAAAGAAAAGAAGAGAAAGATTCTCTCATTTGAGAACATTCAAAATCTTGATGTGTGTTGGTAATCACGTTTTCTTCAGTTGGTTGCAATGAAAGATTGGTTTTATGAATTCTGTTAGTGCCATTTCAACAAGAAGCTAGCTAAGTTGTAGAGCTCGTGGAAGAGCTTGATGCTTTTTTGCATGATCTTTGTTAGTCATTTTGGTTAGCAGGATGAACATTAGTTGTCTAGCTCCAAACTAAGCTCTACAACTTGGTGCGAGGTAATTTGGTGCAATATTTGTACGGGGATACAAATTCTTGGAGTCTTCTTGGACCTAAACTCTTATAATGCAAATAGTTTTTTGTTGGATAACGAGCTCAAGGAAGACCTCCTTGACATGGTGGGGTGTTTTTTTGTTAAGCTAAGGCATGCCAAAACCCAAAGCTATTGTGATGGAGTTGTTCTTGGCAATCTCAATGCTGGCCCGAATTCCGAGTTGAAGTTGTGCTTCGTATTGGTACACAAATGTCACTATGCTATATCTTGAATGATGAAGGATGTAGAGTAATTTGTGTGGTTACCAATGAGTCCAAGTTGGAGCTATGTTGGGCAAGGCTTGACATTAGTGTATGAGGTTGGCCACTCAAGGGGGCATTGTAGGTACATTGTTTAAGGACTTGGCATTGATGAGACCCTCTCACCTTTGTTTAGAAAAAATATGCAAAAATTGTTGACTTTAAAATAAAATTATGGCAAAGGAAACAGTCTTGTTCACCTTTATTAGTTGGCACAAAACTAAGTTTTGAACTGTCACAATTTGTGACATTCAAAGGATATAAAGAATGTTCCTTATACTAGTGTGATAGGAAGTCTCATGTTGTGATGATATATACAAGACTAGATGTTACTCAATTAGTAAGAGTTTCTGAAAAGCCCCAAAAACTAATAATTTTGGGCACATTTTAAGAGTGTTAAGACACCTTGAAAGGAATTCTAGATTATTGTTTGTCTTATCATGCCACTAATAATGTGGGAAAATCGTCGAGTGTACACAAAATTTTACATTCTAATTGGATTGGAGATCTTGATAAGTGGAGGTGAATAAGTGGTTATGCGTTTATTTTGTTTGGAGGAGCGATAAGTTGGGTGAGAAAGCAACAATAAATAGGTGCTCTGTCTACTATTAAAAAAATATATGGTTGCAACAAATGCTTGTGGTCAAAGAGATTAAATGACACTCTTGATTTTAACACTCAAATAGTGGTGAAGTGTCATTCATATAGTCCAATTCATCTAGCTAAGAATCCTATGTCATGCCACAACTAAATGTATTGATGTTCAATATCATCTTATGGGAGAAATGGTTGAATGCAAAAAAAGTGTAGGTGGAGAAAAGTGACACTTAAATGTTACTAATTCTTTGACAAAACTTGTAAATACTACCCAGTTCATGTGGTGTAGGGATGAGATAGGCTTCTCCCACTTTTGAGCACAAGATTAACTTCTTTTATTGAGTAATACACTATCCTATAGAAAATATCAAGTGGCAAAATATTCTGATTTGGGTAATGTCTACCCACATAGATTGTAATAGCAAGAATTTCTCTAGATACTTTTTGTAGTGAAATGTGATAACTTACAAATGTTGCGATATAATATAAATAGTGAGAGTACGTGATAATGTTATTGCAACGAGTTGTAGTGAAGAATACATGTTGGTTTACATGTGGTATTGGTTCTTTGATAACAATTGTAATACATGGAGAAGAAATCATTATTACATATAAACAACTGTTTGTTGGCTTTGAACATTCACAATCTCTCCGAATGCATCCCTTTCGTACTAGGGTTTTCTCCCCAACTACTCCTTCTGTGATCTATGGTGGTGGCCTTCCTAGGGGAAAGGAAACCTCTTTCAGGACTTCTAAGCCTGCATCTTCTGCTCTGTCGATCGTTTTGGCTAAGGGTACTTCTTCTAGCTCAGATAGGTTTGGTTCAGTGCCTTTTGTTGGGGGTGTTACCCTTCCTGCTTGACCTGCTCCTAGGTTGGGGTGTTGTAAACTTGGTTCATTACCCTTTGTGCCTTCCTCTTTTGCAATGATAAAGGTGGGGAATGTTGTTGGTTCGTCTCAGTGTGGGGTGTTTCCCTCTGCCCTCTCCCTTGTGGCTGTGGGGGCCTCTACCACTGCTCCTATCGGTAAAGTTGTTTCTCATGTTGGGGGAGGATCTAACTTAGGTCATTCCTCAGCCAGGACTCTGCTAGGAAAAATAAGGTCTCCTATGTTGATTTCTTAACTAGTGGTGGTGGTAAGGGGTTTTCCCTTGGTCCCAAGCCCTCTACTGAATTTAAACCGTTCCCAGTTTGTAATCCTATTGCCTTTGAGTTAGCAGAGGAATCTATTGTTGAGATGCTAAACACTATCTCTGACCTCTCTGCTAATGTAGTGATTGTAGATTTAAGGGGTATTGGCTTAATCTTCCTCTACTCCATGCTTGATTTTTAAGCACTGGGAATCCATTGTCTCTGGTTCAGTCCAACTTTACCTTGTGGCTAAGGGTTTCTTCCTTGCTAAGTTTGAAGCAGCTGAAGACAAAAGGATTATTCTATGTGATCACTTTTTTAGTTGGGAGGATTGCTTCCCATTAATGGTTAAGCCTTGGCATCCGGATCTCGACCCATCCTCTAAGACCTTCAACAAGATGCTCTTGTGGGTGAGACTCCCTAATCTTCCTCTTCATTTGCGGCTAGATTTGGTGTTGGAGGAAGTGGGTGAGGTACTGGGAGATTTTTTGATGGTTGATGAGAACTTATCTGACCTCTTTCATTCTACATATGCTTGTATCCTTGTGGACATTGGTACTTCTAAGGGGCTACCTAAACAAATCAAGCTAATGTACCCTAAGGGTCCCTGGATACAACTGTTGGATTATGAAGGTATCCTCTTCAGATATATGAGATGCTTCAAAATAGGACATGTTACTACTAAATTTGATATTAAGAAGAGGAAATCAAAGAAACTCTCTTCATGGTGGATTGGTGCCTCTTCTCAACATCATACGGTTGATAAACTCTCTTTAGAGAAGGGAAAGTCAGGTGCTTCTACTCTTAGGGTTATTGTTTCTGATGCTGGTTATGCTGGTACTGCAATTGTCATCCCTGAAACGTCCTCTAGTGTGGCTCCTGCTGAGGATTCTATTGGAACTTACCCTAGACCTTTATGTGTTGGGGAAGTGAAAATCACTGTTGCTGTTGGAAATACTACAGATGACCCAATGCTGGTTGCATGTGTTTCAATTGGATCTCCCCCTGTCCCCCCTACACCAAGGAGAAGAGATGGCTGCTGCTGAAGATGCTAGAATTACTGCTGGTCTGAAAGTTGATACTAGCTCTGCTAGTGTTGCTGATTTCCTCCTTGCTATGGGCGCTAGGGGAGGGTCTGTTCCGATGTGGCAGATTGAGACTGCTTAAGTGGAAGACATATGGACTAAGGTTAAAGGCAAAAAATATAAAAGGTCTTTTCCTTCATTTGAAATGACTCTTCGGTCCCACAATATGGGGACTAAAAGAAAATCCTAATTTTGGGATTTTGGTTTCGAGCTTCCGGTTATGAATGATTCTATATTTTAAAACAATGTTCTTTGTTTTGTTGGTTGGCTAGCATTTTTGGCTGGTCTGTTTTATTTTTTTGCTTTAGGGGTGTAATACCCCAAAAATGGGCTATAAGTTCATTAATCTTCTATATCAACAATTCGAACGAAATCGACATCAAAGTCCTAACCTAAGGCACATCTAAACATCATCGAATCCTAATTGATTATCTTAAATTCTGCATCAGGGAATATTCCTAGCAATATTTATATTTATCTTAATTATCTTTAATTTAATGATTATTTGGTAATAAATCACATTTATCCTAAGTTTGATTAATTGAATATTTTCATATTTAATTAATTAGATTTAATATCTTGCCACTTAATTGTGTAATTAAATTTAATTCTATCTATTATTAATTGTATTATTTAATTTTGACAATAAATCTAATATCTTATGAATAATTGATTAAATTTTTATTTAATTAATTAAAGCAAGTTGTCATTATTTAATAATATAGTTTTTAATAAAAATTTGATTAAATAATTGATTAACCCATAAATCAATTATTTATTTTCAAAAATTAGTTAAGTTGAGCATAAATCACTTTATTTATTTAATTAATTCATAATTATTATGCACATTCAAAAGAAACAGTTAAACTCCAAATCAGAAAATCAATGCAAGTTATTGACTTTTTGGAACTCAACATCATTTTTGAGTCAAAAAGCTGATCTAAACTCTAATTTGAGTTAAAAAGCTATTTTTGCATGATTTGCATATTTTTGTGAATTAAATTATCTTTATTATCAGATAACTCAAAAATCAAACTGAGTTAATCTGAGTGATTTATGACTTTCTTCCATGCACCTCCAAAGCCTTGGATTTCTATAAATTAAAGCCTCAGCTCAACCCAAATCATCTCATTTTTTTGCACAATCACGTTGGAGAATTGCAATTGGAAGGATCAAAGCTTATTGCGAATCAACATTGTTGTGAGATCACTTTTGTTTTCATATTATTGTTAGATCAATTCATAGCATATCAGTTTTTACATATCATAGATTTCATATCATTTTTCATATTATTGCATAGAAAATATCAAAAAAAAAAAAAATGATTAATTGCATTCAATTCATATCTAGATCAATTGCATTCAAATCCTTCATTTAGTGTCGTTTAGGTCACTGATCTCAATAACAATTTGAGACCATCAATCTCGCACCTACTAGAAGGCAGTAAATCGCTTGGTTAAATTAGATTTCAATTTTGCACGATTTTAATTTTGCTAACCTCTAATGTTTTACTGAAGTGTTGTGTCTACAGATCAGGTACAAAATTCACACACACATTTCTGGCGCCCACCGTGGGGCCCTGAAACAGGTTTCCAATTCAATTCTATCAATTTTTGTCTTCTTCTTCTCAGTTTCTGTGCAAAAATATGATTTTTATTTTTTGTCCGTACAATCTTCGTACGAGTTTCTGACAAAAGTCATATGAGTTTGAGCCTGCTGTCGTATGACAGCTGATCGAGTATTGTTTCATCAGGCACCCACTGTCGTTTGGAAGTTGGATTATCGTTTCATCAGACACCCAGTGTCGTATGAGTTTCCAGACTGTCGTCTGAGAGCATACCCACTGTCATACGAGTTTCTTACTATCATCTGGTAATAGACCCACTGTCGTACGAGTTTAGGCATCAGATTTCAATTGTCATTTCATTTTTGCAGGCAGTTTGTCAGATTTGATTTTTAGATTTTGACTAACAGCTAATCTTAACAGTTGTAATTCTCTGTTTTTGATTGACTCTTGTTGGTTTTGATTGGAAAAAGCGTAAAGTTTGCTAAAATCAGGTAAAAATCTACTAAGCGCATTGCAAGGATCTCAGGTATTCCACTTGTGCTGATAATATTTCGATTTGGGCTTAAAATAAATCTCTCATATGTCTAGCTTGAGTGCTTCTTTTCATGCTTTTGTTTTACACACTTGCATAATTGATACTAGGTTGTGACACCTTAGGTATTTATTGGCAGTCTTAGATTACTTGTGATTGATCTAGATTGCTATCTTGGGTTATTGGACTCGCTAAATCCGCCGGCCCCTCATTTTCACCCCGTGGTTGCAATATCAACACCACATTAAAGGGGAGGGGTCAACAAGACATAAGCGTTAAGTGTTCCACTTGGCAACCCATTTGTGCTTTTAGGAACTCACTTGTTTTCTAAGTTGGGGACTCGTTTTCAACTTATGTGAGGTGTTAAGTGTTCCACCTTGTGGACTCATCTCATATTCGCTTTAAGTGTTAAGTGTTCCTCTTTCTGCTTTTTTGGGTACTTTTGGTAGATTTGATTTTGGAAACATACATCTGTGCTCACATAGTAATTAGGCCCTATGAAAACTATTCGTGATTCTTGAGAGATTGGATTCCCAGCGAAATCCTTCTTGACAACAGAATCCTTGTAGGTAGGGAGGATACTTAGTGCGTTTCACATTCAACTTGGTTAGTGTGTCTTCTCTTATTGATCGATACATTCTCTCCTAGGAGAGGTTGATAGATCACGTGGGGTTGACATCATGAGCTTTGGTGAATCAAAATTGGTTAGTGCGCCTTCTCTTATTGATCGATAAATTCTCTCCCAGGAGAGGTTGATAGATCACATGGAGTTTACATCATAGACCTTGGTGAAACAAAACTTTGTCCTAGTGTGTCGGATTTATCTGTCTGCTTTGTTTGGGTTAAAAGTGAAAAGGTGTCAAAAACCTTGGATCTGGAGCCAAGTCCCCTTGTGGTATACTATTGTGAGTCATCTTTAGAGAGGGTTAACTGTAGCGGACAATCCCTTCATAGGGCAAACTGCATTGACGGAACCTCAAGTGGTAATAGCCATTTTCACCGTGGTAGTGATAGCCGCTATATAAATGTCCTTGTGGAAGAAATCTCTATGGGTATGGTTCATTGTTGGGTTGTCAGTTCTCCCTAGCAACTCCTGAAGATTAAGTTCTCAGATTGTGTCAAAACCCTGGTGCGCCGGGATTGGAGTTCACCCTTTTGGATCATAAAAGTTGCAAAGTCAAACCATTACTAAAAACCCTAGCGAGGCCAAATTTTCATTTTATAGGGTATATGTGCGTTATTGCAAAATATTTTTGGAACATACACAATTAGCGCTTCTGAGGATTAGAATGAATAAGTCACTTGATTGTTCATGCGCAAGGTTGCTTTTGCCCTTGTTCATTGTTTTCAGACATGCTTGAAATCACATGCTTGTTTAACTATTTGGTTATTGAAAATGGACAAATCTGTTACAATCCTCAAATCTAGACATTAAAATTTACAAACAATCCGAATCTGAAAACTCAAAATTTGCAAAATCTGAAGTAAAATTCTTTTCTAGAGTCAAAAGTCATCTCAGGAGGTCAGAAAGTCATACGAGTTTTTCCAAGTGTCGTTTCATTACAACCCATCTGTCGTATGATTGAGTACCCAGTGTCGTACGAGTTTCCATGCCAACAAATTCTCAAAGTCAAAATCTTGCAACTGTCGTATGAGATTTTCAACTGTCGTTTCATTTCTACCCAACTGTCGTACGAGTTTTGCAACTGTCGTTTCATAGCATACCCACTGTCGTACAAGTCTGTAGAGTGTCGTTTGGGAAATTTTTAAAAGTTGTCAAAAAATTGTCAAAATTGCCAGATATTTAGCTTTTTCAGCCTAATTTCAGAATCTGTCGAATGAATCACTATGTCAGGAACAGAGCAGTAGCTATTAAGAATCCAATCATTTTCCTGAAGTGACCTTTTGAATCCAATTCAGCCTTCTGTTTAATCGATTTGAGTCCTTATCATCCTGTGTCAAAACCTTGTCATAACTATCAATCTTCAATCAATCATCAAAATGACTAAGTGTTGTGATATCTTGTCCGCTATCTTTTGGGAACCTACCCATACATCCAGGGCACAGTATCCTTCATCCATGTCTAATCAAATCTTCAAATCAATCAAACCTTGACAAGGTTGCGTCATTTGATCATCTTGATTCAATTCATTCTTTAGTTATCTGGATCTTATTCTTTTGTTTCACTTGAGGTGAATGGTGGAGACTAGAGCTTCCTCTCATAGGAAATCTATCACCACTCTTCAAACTCCAACTCTTGAGCAACTCATCAATTCTGGTCTTTACGAGGATGACGGTCTTGGCAACTATCGATTGAAATCTGGTTACATACCTCCTCCATCAACTCACGGAGGTACTCAACATACCCCCCATCAATCTAATCTAGGGAGTCCACACTCTCCTACCATGTCTCAAGCTGGGACAAACTTTGGCTCTCAGAGAGCTCAATCTCGACATGGTGCAGATGAGGAACCCACACCTGAAGAAATTGCTCAATATCAAAACAATGATAACTTCAAACGAATGATGAAGCATTTCTTGAAAGAAGATAGAGAAGCATACTTTTTACAATTAGCTCATCAAGGAGCTAAACTTCCTCCCAACTTTAATGTTGAAGATATCATTACGCATGAGGAAGAAACTCCACTCACAACTATGACGAAACAGATACATGCTTTACAAGTCAAATTTAATAGCCTTGAGAAAGAAAAGGAACCTAAAGAGTTCTCCATGGAAGCTCTATGCCATTTTCCTTTTGACAAAAACTTGTATATGCCACCATTTCCAAAAAGAGTGGAGATGCCAAAGTATGACAAGTATGATGGACACTCTGATCCTCAAGATCATGTTAGAGAATTCTGTACGCAATCAATGGAGTTCATGCATGAACCGACCTATCTGATGCGTCTCTTCCCTCAATCTCTAGGGGGAGCAGCCATCCACTGGTTCTCTAGACTGCCTTCTACTATGAAAACTTTTGAGGAGTTGATCAAATTGTTCTACCAGCAATACTCCTACAATATTCAACATCCAGTCACCATGATTGATATCTGTAATCTCAAGCAATATCCAGGGGAACCATTCCTAACATTTCTCAAGAGATGGAGGAAGAAGTTCTCTCTATATGCCAGACCTATTCCACAAATAGAAAAATTGGAAATCTTCATCAACAACCTTGTTCCAGAAATCAATTATCCTCTACAAATGCAAGATCATACATCTTTTGATAAGATGGTGGATAATGCTATCAAAATCAAAAAAGTGCTTGTGAAAAAAGGAGAAATCACACTTCAAAAAGACAAGTACGAATTAGGATCTAGTTCTAAAGACAAGAACAAAAATTGGAACAAGAACAAAGGCATCATCATAGATGGTGTTGTTGACACTGTCCATGCCCCATCAAAGGCACCAGCCTACAATCTCACTCTTGGTACTCAAGCCATTAAAGCTTCAGAGCAAAAGTCTTCTAAACCATCTCAAAAGAAGCCAGAATACAAAAGATGGGATAAACATCGAAAGTTTACTCCTCTGGGAGAGTCTTTAGAACCAGCTATGAAAACTCTACTGGCTGATAACATCATCTCTTTACCACCAATCCGACTAAATGATCAGGACCCCAAACCGAAATGGTGGAGAGGAAATGAATTCTATGATTTCCATCAGAGTAAAGGTCACAAAACTAATAATTGCTACCACTTGAAGCATACCATTCAAGATGTAATCGATAGTGGAGACATCACAATTGACAATCCCCAGAGCAATAATGATCATACAGCATTCACAAAACCATTTCCGAAACATGGTCAAGAAGTTTCAACTTCTCAGCCTAATATGGGGGCAAAAGTCAACTGTGCCTACCCTGGAAATAATGCTGTCATCAATATGGTTGAACCATGTCTCTCTGAAAGTTGCAATGTCATCACAATTGTATGAAGAGATAGAGATCATTCCTCAGCTAACGCAGTTACTCGATCACAAGCTTGAACGCATCTGAAAGGACAAATTCCAGATTCATCAAATGTCCCTAAGGTGCCCTTCAATCTTTCATCTGCTTCTAAACAGAAGGCTGCTTCCAAATCTTCCAATCCAAAGGATACAAGGCCTACATCTTATAGCATTGTTCAACAACTCCAACACACTAATACGAAAATCTCCATGTTTGAGTTGCTTCGAATATCTCCAGCTCATAGAGCCATTCTTGATAAAGCTTTGCTCGGTTCCAATGTTCCTGATGACCTTGATTTAGACAGGTTCCAGACTATGGTTGGACATCTTACATCTCCACAATATATCTCCTTTTTAGAGGAAGATGACAACTCCTTGAGTCATCTGCATAATCAGCCTTTGCATATAGAAGTCTTGATCCAGAACCGTAGAGTCAAACGTGTGTTGATAGATGGGGGCGCTGGCCTAAACATTTGTTCTTACAGCTTGATCACACAATTGGGATTTTCAGAATTGGCTATTGCTCCTAGAAAGAAAATAACTATCAAGGCCTATGATGAACAAGAAAGATCTTCTAAAGGCACCATTGTCTTACCTATCAGAGTGGGTCTAGTTATCAAAGATACCATCTGTCAATTGCTTGATCTACCTTTGGCCTACAACGTCCTTCTAGGGAGACCATGGATACATGAAATGCAAGCTATTCCTTCTACATACCATCAATGTTTGAAGTTTCCTTATGAAGGAGTAGAGGTTACTATCCCCGCAAATCTGAATACAACTTGCAACACCTTGAAGGAAAGTGCAGATAAGCTTGTACCTAATAACAAAAAATCTTCCATTGAACCAACTAAAGAAGCATCCACATCTAAAATGGAAGATCTTGCAAAAGAGGTTAATATCAAAGAAAATGGTATGGGAGAATATACTATCGAGCTAGTCTTATCTTTGACATCTCTCCCTATCTCGCCTAAGTCTTATGAGCAATCTTTGAAACAATCCAAACCAGACTCTAAAGAACCTCTTAAAGCATGTAAAAAGAATTTTGTAGCAGAACAAGTATCCAAGAAAGAATTTGAAGAGGATGAGGCTGTGCTATCATGGCTGTACAAAGATGAACCTGAATCTCAAGTTGTTCAAATTGGTGACTCTACAGTATCCAAACTCCCTTCCAAGTCATATGGTCCAGGAGATAAATTAATAGCTAAGATGGGATATTCAGGTAAAGGACCTCTAGGAATTAGAGGAAAAGGTCTTGAGGTACCTCTCCCACATACTGGTAAAGAAAATAAAAACAAAGTTGGCTTAGGATTTACGAAGAAACCCTATCACCTCAAAGGTAATTGTTCCCATGTCATAGAGCAGATCGCACCAGGAGAACCTCTTCTTAAGAAAGAAGAAACAGTACCATCAGATAGTGATTCAGACAGCTTAGAACTCATCCCTATGAAAAATTGCCTAAGGAAATCAAAGACCTTCTTGATGATAAAGATGATCTAATCAAAAGAATTAATGTAGTAAAAACACAAGAACCTACTATCAATCAAGAGATAGTTGCAACACAAGAACTAGCTAATCTCGAAAACAATCAAGAAGAGGGAAGTGGTAGTGATTCTGAGACAGATTCCCATGAGTATGAATTCAAATCAGAATCTGAGGGTAACCCTTCTTGGGGTATTCACCTCGACTTTACTCATGTTCTAAGATTTCCTAGAGATCCTGAATTAGAAGCTGAATCAAATGACTACGAATGGGGAGCCATTCCAGAACCAGATGAAGATGAGCTTATTATAGAGAAACATGTTGATGTTATTCACCAATATGTACCTAATCCCAATGTGAGTCTAGAGCGAAATGATGAACCTATCGAGTCTGATCCACCTATAGTTGAATTCAACTCCCACGATGACATTGAGCCTATTCACAAATTGAATGTCTTAAGTTGTAATATCACCTTTGAACTCGAGCGTCGGGTTAGGACCAATGATGACAGATCCATATCCATAAACACTATCTCCCAATCTTTCCCTACTTTGACTATCCAATATCTCGAACTTATTGATCAAACCTCCACAAATCTGAGCCATGGTATTTATACCTTCCCGAATGACTATGCCCTTGCTTGCTACCTCAATGCAGTTGAGCCTATGAGGACTTCCATCAGTGAACCGAGCGTCAGAATGACCAAGTCAGACATCAAATATCTTAGTCAGAAAAACAAGAATAAAAAGAAAAAGAAAAAGAGTTCTGAGGGTGAAAACCACTTTGTGGCAGTCTCAGAACCTACAATAGTAAAAATAAAAGACGTATCCAAAGGTGAAAACCTCTCTGAGGTGCCTAAGGATGAGATATTTGATGTCCTTCCAAGTCATTTACAGGACAGATCTCCAGTTCTAATTGAGCCCACTCAATCCATCAATTTGGGTACAACAGAGGAACCACAATTGGTACATGTAGCACAATCATTATCAGAAGAAGAGAAGCAAAAATTTACAACATTCCTAATAGAGAAGAAGATCAACTTTGCATGGAAATATTCAGATATGCCAGGATTGGATCCTAATCTTATAATGCATCATTTATCTATTGCTCCAAATGTCAAACCTGTCAAGCAAAAATTGAGAAAGATGCATCCTCACGTTGCACTCTTGGTAAAAGCTGAATTAGAGAAGCTCCTAAACGCCGGATTCATTCGAGTTATTGACTATGCAGAGTGGATCTCTAATATTGTACTTGTTTCTAAACCAGATGGGTCAATCAGAGTGTGCATAGACTTTAGAGATGTGAATAGAGCATGCCCTAAGGATGATTTTCCACTACCTAACATTGATATGATAGTGGACATGACTACGGGTTTCGAGATGTATTCCTTAATGGATGGTTTCTCTGGATATAACCAAATAAAAATTTCTCCAGAGGACCAAGAGAAAACTGCTTTCACATGTGCATGGGGAACCTTTTGTTGGAATGTCATGCCATTTGGGCTTAAAAATGCTGGTGCTACATATCAAAGAGCAATGACATCTATTTTCCATGACATGATGCATCTAACCATGGAAGATTATGTTGATGACACATTAGCAAAATCTATGATCAGGACTAAACATCTAAAGGACTTGAGCATGATCCTAGATAGAATGGAAAGGTTTAGTCTCCGACTAAATCCTAAGAAGTGTGTTTTTGGTGTCACTTCCGGAAAGCTCTTAGGATACATAGTTTCAAAGAAGGGCATTGAAGTTGATCCAACTAAAGTCAAGGCTATAATAGAGATGCAACCTCCCAAGAATATCAGTCAAATGAGGATATTGCAAGGAAGAGTTCAATCTATCAGAAGATTCATATCACAGCTAGTGGACATATCACAACCTTTTACAAAAACATTACATAAAGGTGTGACCTTTGCATGGAGTGAAGAATGTGAGAAAAACTTTAACCATATCAAGACGTATCTATCCAATCTGCCTATCTTGATGCCTCCTATTCATGGGAAGCCATTGATCTTATATGTCTCCGCAACAGATACATCATTGGGGGCATTGCTAGCACAAAATGATGAGAACAAAAAGGAAAGAGCTATATACTATATCAGTAGGACATTGGTTGCATATGAGAAGAACTATTCAATGATCAAGAAAGCTTGTCTAGTTGTGATCTTTGCATCATAGAAATTGAGACACTACATGTTAGCTCATACCACACAATTGGTAGCTAAAATTGATCCCCTCAAGTACCTACTAAGCAAAGCTTCCCTCACAGGTAGACTGGCTAAATGGGTCATGCTTCTAAGCGAATTTGACATTGAATATGTTGAAAGAAAAGCTATAAAAGGTCAAGTTATTGCTGATCAACTAGCAGATGCACCCATGTTTGATGACACACCAATGCAAATGGAATTTCCAGACTCCTCTATTATGCACCTATTTTCTAGAGAATGGCAATTGTTCTTTGATGGCTCCTATTCACATAATGGATCTGGAGCAGGCATATTGTTCATAACTCCTCAAGGATACTCCTTCCCAAAAGCATTCAGACTAAAGTTCCCCTGCACAAATAATATTGCAGAATATGAAGCCCTTTTGAATGGTATGAAACTAGCAATTGAATGGAGAGTAACAAAGCTACACATTCATGGAGACTCTCAACTTGTTATTCATCAAGTCAATGATGTGCACCAAACTAAAGATGGAAAGCTCATTCCTTACAAGAGAATGGTAGATGATCTTAAGAAATATTCCATATCTATCACATTTGAGAAAATTCCTAGAACGGAGAACAAGGCTACCGATGCAATGGCAACACTATCTACTTTATTACAGTAGCCTAAACATGAGCTACGCTACGAGTTCCTAGTGGAAGCACTATCTTATCCTGCATATGACTCCCCTGAAACCCGCATGATCTACACTGTTGTTGGTCATGATTCATCCAGATACAAAGACCTCTTTTCCTATCTCCAAGACCAAATCATTCCCGATACCTTCAACCACCATGAAAAGAGATACCTTATCCGTAATGCCTCCCAATATGTCATCATTGGTCATGATCTATACAAACGAGGTCTAGATGGTACACTACTTAGATGTTTAGAATGGGAAGAGTCTCAACGTGCATTAGAGGAAGTCCATGATGGTATTTATGGGTCACACTTGAATGGTTTAACACTAGCTCGAAAACTTATTAGGGCTGGGTACTACTGGCCTGAAATGGAGAAAGAGGCCATCAAATTTGCTAAGAATTGTCAAAAGTGTCAATTACATGGCAACCTAATTCATGCTCCAGGGAGGGATCTAATCCCCTTTACAACACAATGGCCTTTCCATCAATGGGCATTTGATCTTATCGGGATGATTCATCCTCATTCTTCTAACGGACATACCCATATAATCATAGCCACATATTATTTTACAAAATGGGTTGAAGCGGTCCCTTTGACACAAGCAACAGGAAAGCAGATATCGATGTTCATCTTAAACTATATCATATGCAGATATGGGATCCCTCATTCCATAATCACAGATAATGGTGGGCAATTCAGGAATAAAGACCTAGATGATCTATGTGCCAAATTCAAGATCACCCAACATTGGTCTTCTATCTACTATCCACAAGGGAATGGCCAAGCAGAGGCTTCCAACAAAAATCTATTGAAGATCTTGCATCGAACAGTTAATAAAATAGGAAGAGACTAGCATCTCATGATCAATCCAGCTCTCTGGGCCTACAGAACAAGTATCAGAACACCTACTGGGGCTACACCTTTCGCTTTAGTTTATGGGTCTGAAGCGGTACTGCCTATTGAGGTTGAAATCCCATCACTCAGAATTAGAATGCATGGTCTAGTAACTGATGATGACTACAGAGTGTCTAGGTTACAAGAACTGGAACTACTAGATGAGCGCAGACAAGCAGCGTATGATCATCTCAGAGTATACCAGAAGAGAATGTCTAGAGGCTACAACAAGAAAGTCAGACACAGAGAATTTCAGGTTGGTGATCTAGTCTTGAGAGAAAATCCTAAAAATCAATCCCATCGAGAATGCAAGGGGAAGTTTGAACCCAACTGGCTGGGTCCCTTTGTTATCACTGCTACTTTTGGCTCTGGTGCCTATCAACTCTCAATGACTGAAGGAGAACAGCTCCGAGAACCAATCAACATTCTCCATCTGAAGAAATTCTACGCCTAAGGCATTCAGTCTATGGTAAAATGTCCTGAAAAAATCTTAAAAAATTAAAAAATATAAAAAATATAAAAAAATTGAAAAAAAAAAGGTGCCTTGGTGAAAACTTGGAAACAGGCGCCTTGGTAGCAAAAATAAAATTTCTGCCAAGATGGTGAAAACCTGGCAAACGGGCGCCACTTGTTTCAAAATGCTCCATCTATCAGCGCAATCTTGGTCTTTCCCAACTTTCAGTTTTGCTTTAGTTTGTACATATCTCTCGGTTTGTTTCTGCATTTCCAATTTTCAAGTAAGTTGGTCTATACACCAATCTACAATAGCATCTGTATCCTATTAATGCTTAACACTTGGGGGTAATCAATGTCATATCCTATGGTCTCCAGTATATCTTAGACGTATCATATCCAATCAGAGTCCTTTTGAAGCTTCATTTGAGTTAGTCAAGTCTGTCTTGTCTCCAGAAAGGATTTTGCATGTACAACAACGCAATCAAACACAAACTAAAAATGATCTGTGCTTCATGCTTTTATCTCCTTGTATTCTTACTGATTCGCATTGAGATTTTTGCATATTGTGTCCCTTCGAGCTCTTCGATAATGTCCTTTATAGGATTTAGAGAGTGATGACTAGGGGCATAATCTTTTCTTTGTTTTCTGCTTGTATGTGAAAATCTAAACAACTTTGGAAATTCTAGATTGAAATGGTGTCTGACTGTAGGTGTCTGACTGTAAGAGCCTCTATCTCGAATTGGATGGCCATGCGTACCTCGACCATTGATACCTAGAAAATTCAAGGAAGTTTGATCTAAGTATTGTCTTTTTGAGTGAGTTCTTTCTCCTACTGTGAAATGCGATCTTACCTAAGGATGTGAACGCTAAAGGGTCACTACGGGTAATTCACACTGGATTTAGAATGATCTCTTGACTGTTTGATGTGTTTACAATGCAAGGCGTATTCAGGTCATCACGATGTTCATGTTTTGATGCTTATACAAATTGCTATATCAAAATGGACATTACATTCAGGTCATCCTGACATTTGTGCCTTGGTGCTTATATCTAATCTGACATTCTGAAAACAAAATCAATATTCATATATCCATGGTTGTTGACCAGTGGGTGTTGTATTGATTCTTGCACATACAAATCAATATTCATATGTCTATGGTTTTTTTAGCTAGTGGGCATTGTATTGATTTATTTGGTTACCTAAAAGTTCAATGATGATAACAAATCGACATATGATCAGTGAGTAGGTCCTAGGTCTTAGGTTGCATTTCATTTTGCATGTCTCTTTGCTTTTTGCATGATCTCACAATGATTAAATGAACTTCAATGCTTAAACGATTCTTCAAATCGCATCTTCAAGTCTAACAAGAGTTGAATCTCACACGAAGGTTCCTCCAATGAAACAGCAAGTAGAATCCTTTTTTGGGATCAAAATCAAAATCTAAGATCATTCATATTGTTAACTACTTGCATAATCAACCTTCAATCATAGTAGAAATCCATTTTTCAACTTAATTGATTATCTTCCATCAAACTATCAAAATTTCAACTTGGTCAACCATGGTCAACTCATGGTCAAACTTAGTCAAACTTGGTCTTTTGGACCTCCAAATGATGCAGAATGCATTCTCAAATGTGTTTAACCACTTTTCAAATCAATTAACATGCTTCTAAACTATCAACACTGACTTTTCCTGTCAGATTTCAATTTTAATCCCGAAGGGGTCCTGGTATTGCACAACATTCAAAGTCTGTAAATCAAACTCTATCAATCTTTCCTCAGTAATCAAGACAACAACCACGTCTAGTTATTGATTCATCAAAAAAGACCTCATCGCTCGGGGAAAATCTATCATCACTTGGGGCATATCAGATTCATCAAGATCCATATCAATCTGGTATTCTCCTAATCTTGTAAACTGTATCAGTTTTTGCAACCATCGGATCATAGTGTTCTTTCCTTAGTTCTTCGGCAACTGAAAGATTCAGATGTGATACCTGCTAGTTCTGCTAAGACAACCGAGTCTAGAACCGGTCACTCACTTCTTTGCAATCCTAAGGTTTGGAATCAGGCGTTTTGACACTTTTTCGCAATCATAGGTTCATTTTCTATTATAGTGAACATTATCTTTGGTCATTCAGGACCTATTATCTCTATATCAAATCAATATCAATCAACTTCTGTCTCATATCAATTATCAATTTCAAACATCAGTTTCATATCTTTATAAAACACAGACTATCTTTGAACCACTGCGCTTCGCATAGTAATTCAAAGAGGGGCAAAATGTAATACCCCAAAAATGGGCTATAAGTTCATTAATCTTCTATATCAACAATTCGAACGAAATTGACATCAAAGTCCTAACCTAAGGCACATCTAAACATCATCAAATCCTAATTGATTATCTTAAATTCTGCACCAGGGAATATTCCTAGCAATATTCCTAATTATCTTAATTATCTTTAATTTAATGATTATTTGGCAATAAATCATAATTATCCTAAGTTTGATTAATTGAATATTTTCATATTTAATTAATTAGATTTAATATCTTGCCACTTAATTGTGTAATTAAATTTAATTCTATCTATTATTAATTGTATTATTTAATTTTGATAATAAATCTAATATCTTATGAATAATTGATTAAATTTTTATTTAATTAATTAAAGCAAGTTGTCATTATTTAATAATATAGTTTTTAATAAAAGTTTGATTAAATAATTGATTAACCCATAAATCAATTATTTATTTTTAAAAATCAGTTAAGTTGAGCATAAATCACTTTATTTATTTAATTAATTCATAATTATTATGCACATTCAAAAGAAACAGTTAAACTCCAAATCAGAAAATCAATGCAAGTTATTGAATTTTTGGAACTCAACATCATTTTTGAGTCAAAAAGCTGATCTAAACTCTAATTTGAGTTAAAAAGCTATTTTTGCATGATTTGCATATTTTTGTGAATTAAATTATCTTTATTATCAGATAACTCAAAAATCAAGCTGAGTTAATCTAAGCGATTTATGACTTTCTTCCATGCACCTCCAAAGCCTTGGATTTCTATAAATTAAAGCCTCAGCTCATCCCAAGTCATCTCATATTTTTGTACAATCACATTGGAGAATTGCAATTGGAAGGATCAAAGCTTATTGCGAATCAACATTGTTGTGAGATCACTTTTGTTTTCATATTATTGTTAGATCAATTCATAGCATATCAGTTTTTACATATCATAGATTTCATATCATTTTTCATATTATTGCATAGAAAATATAAAAAAAGAAGAAAATTAATTGCATTCAATTCATATCTAGATCAATTGCATTCAAATCTTTCATTTAGGTGTCGTCTAGGTCACTGATCTCGATAACAATCCGAGAACATCAATCTCGCACCTACTAGAAGTGATGAAGGGTGCTCCCCTTAATACCACAAACACATAACAGAAACAGAGAAACTACAACAATATGCAAGAACAGAAAATTGGCTTCTTATTATCTCCACAAATGTGGAATTACAAATTTTCAGAGTTACAATATGCAAAGCCACATGGGCATTCCCTTACAATATTCTATAGGACAAAGCCTCGAATCAATACCCAGATCTACTACCCAGAACTATTCTGAACTGCCTAAGACAATAATACAGCCTTCCTTATATAGGCAATTTTCCACCACCTGGGAAGGTTCCAAAATTTTAGCCAATAAGGCTGACCAAACTTAGAATTATTTTTATTTTACATTTCATTACATCATAGTCGGCTCAAAATAAATTTTGAAACCCGAACAGAAATTTTGAAGAAAAATCATTTTCTGCCATTTCAGGTGACCCAACTTCCGAAGACCATAAGTCATCACCAGTTGACCCGATTGACTATTGTAACCCCATTTCAGAAAGGGCGTGAGGAGCTCTACAACACTTAAATTAAGCAAGCTTCATTCAGTCCAAAATTCGACCTCATCCGGGGCCTCTAAAGCCTTCAAAACTGAGTTCGAAGTTTCTGTACCCTGCTGCCAATACCGAAAATCTTCAATATCTTCCAATATACACTTGATCTGGCAATGAAACTTTACTGGCAGACTTATATGACCAAAATGAACCTCCAAGAAAGAAATCAGATCATTCTGAGCACATATGAAAATTACCAAAAATAGTAACTTTCCATAAATAGCAGCTCTGCACAAAATAGCCCTTATTGGATACAAAAAATAGAAATATTTTTGGGTGATGCAAGATTACTCTTACACCCAGGATGCTCCTGCATCAGACACCCGGGGTAATTTGAGAAGTGACCCTGTCACAACTCAGGTGTGCAGAGGAAAACCAAGACGGCTAATCTCCTCCTTTGTCAGCCATGATGAATCTTCAACAGGTCATCCTTTCCACTTGACCAGATATTCTTCATATGTCCTGTTCCTTGTGCTTCTGCCAACACGACTGTCCAGTATATCTTCGATCTCCTTAGTGTCTGAACTAGTTGTTGGAATACTCCACTGTGCTGCTGTGATCTCATCTTCAACACCTCCTTCATGATACTCTGTCAGGTCTGAAATGTTAAACACTGGTGAAATATTTAGCTCAGTAGGCAATTCTACCTCATATGCGTTTCCTGAATCATGTTTCTTCAGTATCCTACATGGTCCAAACTTCTTCATTTTCAGCTTGTTATATGTACCAACTGGAAACCGCTCCTTCCGCAAATGAACCATGACTTCATCACCAACTTGAAATTCCTTATACCTCCTTTTCTCATCTGCCTTAGCCTTATACTGTGTGTTCATCTTGGTAATATGCTTCCTCACCTCCTCATGGATGTTCTTCAAGTGTTCTGCAAAATCCTCAGCTTCAGCACTACTTATTTCTCCTTTATCTATCTTCCTCAATTCAGATGCATTTCTTGGACTACTTCCATATACAATCTGGAATGGTGATTTACCAGTGCTCCTGTTGACAGAATTATTGTATGCAAATTCTACCTGTGGTAAAATCAAATCCCATCCTGTTGGCTTATCTCCAACCAAACATCTCAGCAAATTTTCCAAACTCCTATTCACCACCTCTGTTTGTCCATCAGTCTGTGGATGATGTGATGAACTGAACTTCAAATCTGTCTTTAACTTCTTCCACAATGTACGCCAGAAATATCCAACAAACTTAGTGTCCCGATCTGAAACTATGGTCTTTAGCAAACCATGAAGTCTCACTACTTCTCTGAAAAACAATTCTGCTACATGAACAGCATCATTAGTCTTCTTGCAGGGAATGAAATGTGCCATCTTTGAAAATCGGTCAACTACTACAAAAATTGAATCATGTCCCCGCTGTGTCCTCGGTAAACCAAGAACAAAGTCTATACTGATATCCTCCCAAGGCTTCTCTGGTGTAGGTAATGGCTGATACAACCCTGTATTCTGCTTCACTCCTTTCGCCATCTGACATACTCTGCAACTCTGTACAAACTTCTTCACATCTTGCTGCAACTGTGGCCAATAATAATTCTCACTAACCAAACCAAAGGTTTTGTCACGACCAAAATGTCCAGCCAATCCTCCGCTATGCTTCTCCTTGATGAGATTCTCCCTCATAGAACTTCGTGGAATGCACAACTGACTCCCTCTGAATAGCATATCATCCTGGATGATGAAATCCAACCATTTTGTCCTGTCTAGAGTAACAGGTTCTGTACAAGCTTTCCAATCTTCACCAAAATCAGGATCCTCTGGATACAAATTCTTGAGTTCCTTGAACCCAACCACTTCAATCTGCATTTCTGTCAGCAATAGTTGCCTTCTGCTAAGAGCATCTGCAACCCTATTAGACTTTCCACTCCTGTGTTTCAAAACAAATGTATAACTTTATAAAAACTCAACCCATTTCAAATGCCTTTGATTCAATTTTCCATGACTATTCAAATATTGCAAAGCTTGATGATCAATATACAAAACAAACACTTTAAGAAGCAGATAGTGCCTCCACTTTTTCAATGCCTGAACTATAGCATAAAATTCCTGATCATAAACAGAATATTTTCTCTTGGCATCATTTAATTTCTCACTGAAATAAGCAACAGGTTTACCTTCTTGGCTCATAACAGCTCCTATTGCAGTACCACTAGCATCACAATCTACTTGAAACACCTTATTAAAATTTGGAATTGCTAAAACAGGTTGTTCTGTAACTTTTTATTTCAATAATTGAAAACTCTTTTCTGCCCCATTAGTCCACTTAAACTCTTTTCTATCCCCTCTCATTGTTTCAGTCAAGGGTCCACAAATACTGCTAAAATTTCTGATAAACTTTCTGTAAAAGCTAGCTTGACCATGAAAAGATCTTACCTCAGTAGCATTCCTTGGAGTAGGCCATTCAAGGATAGCCTGTACCTTCTCTGGGTCCATTTTTAGACCTTCCCATGAAACTACAAACCCCAAATACACCAACTCTTTCTTCACAAAACTGCACTTCTTCAAATTAATCAACAATTTCTCTTCTCTTAGCTTCTCAAATACCATACGAATATGCATCATATGCTCCTCCAATGTCTTACTAAAGATCAGAATATCATCTAGGTAAACAATGACAAACTTACCTAGAAATTCTTTCAGAACCTCGTTCATGAGCCGCATGAAAGTGCTCGGTGCATTGGTTAGCCCAAAAGGCATGACTAACCACTCATACAGTCCTTCCTTTGTCTTGAAGGCAGTCTTCCATTCATCTCCTTCTCTGATCCGAATCTGATGATATCCACTCTTCAGATCTATCTTTGAGAAATACACAGCTCCACTCAAACAGTCCATAATATCATCCATTCGTGGCAATGGAAACCTGTACTTGATTGTGATCTTGTTTATTGCTCTGGAATCTGTACACATCCTCCATTCTCCATTCTTCTTTGGTGCTAATACCGCTGGTATAGCACAGGGACTCAGACTCTCACGGATCAATCCTTTCTGTAGCAGTTCATGTACTTGTCTGTTCAACTCCTCACTTTCTGCAGGTGTCATTCTGTGTGCTGCCTTATTTGGCAAACTCGCTCGTGGGATCAAATCCATTTGATGACTGATCTTCCTGACTGGTGGTAATCCATCAGGCACGTTATCGGATACAATATCCTGAAACTCATTCAACAAATCTGCAACTTCTACAGGAACATCTTCTACTTCCTCTTTACCAGCTTTTAGAATTAAAGCAAAACATACATGCTCATGCCTCATACCATCTAGGAAATTTCTTCCATCAACAAAATTTATCCTTGCATTACCACATACCTTTTCTTCAGTCTCCTTCAATGGTTTTAGCTTATGTCGCACTCCATCCTTTGTCAAGGAATAGGTATTCGCACGACCATCATGTACAGCACATCTGTCAAACTGCCATGGTCTACCCAACAACATATGACATGCATCCATAGATATGATATCACACAATACCTCATCTTGGTATCCGCCAATCTTGAACTTCACCAGGCATTGTTCATTGACCATGACCTTGTGGTCATCCTGTACCCAGGCAATCCGATATGGATGTGGGTGTTTCTGTCTCTTGAGCTTCAATTTTGTCACCATCTCTTCTAACACCAAATTGTCAGTGCTTCCACTATCGATAATCACATCACAACATTTACCTTCACACTTGCACCTGGTGCGAAACAAGCTCTTCCTTTGCTCAGGTTCATTCTCACCACTCAACAGGACTCTTCTGTTAATCAACGTTTCTCCTCTTTCAGCATCTTCAGAATTTGATGATCTGGCATCTTGATCTACATGTGCAATTCTGGCCTGGCCTTCATTTCTCCTGTCTGTTCTACCTTGGCGTTGAGGACATTCAAATGCCCTATGACCTTCTTCTCCATAGTGAAAACATGTTCCACGGAAGCCACCTCTTCCAGATCCTTGTCCTCTTCCTCTTCCTCTTTGATCTTTATTATTCTGATCTTGGAAGCGATTAGAATTATTTCCTCGCTGATTCTGACTACTACTAGCCTCATCCTTCTTTTTCGGATCTTCATTTCGGCCACCATATGACCGTCCACCAGATCGTCCACCGCGACCTCTTCCGTTTTGTCTGCTCTCAAACTTCTTGTTCAGCTTTTTCTCTATTTTTAGGGCAAACTGGTATGCCTCTTCAATACTGTTCATTCGAACCAGATTCAGCTCCTCTTGAATGCTTGGCCTTAACCCATTAAGGTATCGGGCAACTTTCTCCTTATCAGCTTGTGCATGGCCTGTTCTGATGAGAAGTCGATAGAACTCCTCTGTATACTCCTAAACAGATCTTCCCGCTTGCTTCAAACTCTGCATTTTCTTCAGTAGGTCAAGCTCATAATCAACAGGAATGAACTATCGCTTCAATTTATCCACCATCCGATCCCATCTCGTGATTTTCTCCTTTCCCCTTCTATTTCTCTCCAACTGAATCTCTTGCCACCATATCTTCGCATGACCTTTCAGTCTGGCCTTTGCAAATTTGATCCTATCAGGATTCTCAACATCTTCATACTCAAAATATTCTTCACACTCATTGATCCAGTCGATCAATTCCTCTGGGTTAACATTTCTAGAAAGTGTAGGAACCTCAATCTTAGGTCTTTTCCCAATCTTAGAAATCGTCCGAAAAAGTCTTTCTTCCTCCTGGTTCACAATTTCAACTTCTCCTTCTTGATATTCTTCTTCGGCTTCATCTTCGCTTTCATCTCTGACATTAAGATTCATTCCTCTGCGAATCTCTTCTTGCAATGCTCGCACTTGTCTCTGCAGCTCTCTAACCTCAGGTGTTACAACACCAGCTCTTCCGCCATGTTCCCTTCGTGGAGGCATTTTCGCGATGCGCGCTGAAACCCTAGCCACGGTCCTGGTGCAAACTGCCTCACAGTCGGCGATCTGTTTACACACTCAAGAACTCCCGCTCTGATACCACTTGATGAAGGGTGCTCCCCTTAATACCACAAACACATAACAGAAACAGAGAAACTACAACAATATGCAAGAACAAAAAATTGGCTTCTTATTATCTCCACAAATGTGGAATTACAAATTTTCAGAGTTACAATATGCAAAGCCACATGGGCATTCCCTTAAAATATTCTGTAGGACAAAGCCTCGAATCAATACCCAGATCTACTACCCAGAACTATTCTGAACTGCCTAAGACAATAATACAGCCTTCCTTATATAGGCAATTTTCCACCGCTTGGGAAGGTTCCAGAATTTTAGCCAATAAGGCCGACCAAACTTAGAATTATTTTTATTTTACATTTCATTACATCATAGTCGGCTCAAAATAAATTTTGAAACCCGAACAGAAATTTTGAAGAAAAATCATTTTCTGCCATTTCAGGTGACCCAACTTCCGAAGACCATAAGTCATCACCAGTTGACCCGATTGACTATTGTAACCCCATTTCGGAAAGGGCGCGAGGAGCTCTACAACCTTGAATCAAGCAAGCTTCATTCAGCCCAAAATTTGACCTCATCCGGGGCCTCTAAAGCCTTCAAAACTGAGTTCGAAGTTTCTGTACCCTGCTGTCAATCCCGAAAATCTTCAATATCTTCCAATATACACTTGATCTGACAATGAAACTTTACTGGCAGACTTATATGACCAAAATGAACCTCCAAGAAAGAAATCAGATCATTCTGAGCACATACGAAAATTACCAAAAATAGTAGCTTTCCATAAATAGCAGCTCTGCACAAAATAGCCCTTATTAGATACAAAAAATAGAAATATTTTTGGGTGATGCAAGATTGCTCTTACACCCAAGATGCTCCTGCATCAGACACCCGGGTAGTTTGAGAAGTGACCCTGTCGCGACTCAGGTGTGCAGAGAAAAACCAAGACGGCTAATCTCCTCCTTTGTCAGCCATGATGAATCTTTAACAGGTCGTCCTTTCCACTTGACCAGATATTCTTCATATGTCCTGTTCCTTGTGTTTCTGCCAACACGACTGTCCAGTATATCTTCGATCTCCTTAGTGTCTGAACTAGTTTCTGGAATACTCCACTGTGCTGCTGTGATCTCATCTTCAACACCTCCTTCATGATACTTTGTCAGGTCTGAAATGTTAAACACTGGTGAAATATTTAGCTCAGTAGGCAATTCTACCTCATATGCGTTTCCTGAATCATGTTTCTTCAGTATCCTACATGGTCCAAACTTCTTCATTTTCAGCTTGTTATATGTACCAACTGGAAACCGCTCCTTCCGCAAATGAACCATGACTTCATCACCAACTTGAAATTCTTTATACCTCTTTTTCTCATCCGCCTTAGCCTTATACTGTGTGTTCATCTTGGTAATATGCTTCCTCACCTCCTCATGGATGTTCTTCAAGTGTTCTGCAAAATCCTCAGCTTCAGCACTACTTATTTCTCCTTTATCTATCTTCCTCAATTCAGATGCATTTCTTGGACTATTTCCATATACAATCTGGAATGGTGATTTACCAGTGCTCCTGTTGACAAAATTATTGTATGCAAATTCTGCCTGTGGTAAAATCAAATCCCATCCTGTTGGCTTATCTCCAACCAAACAGCTCAGCAAATTTTCCAAACTCCTATTCACCACCTCTGTTTGTCCATCAGTCTGTGGATGATGTGATGAACTGAACTTCAAATCTATCTTTAACTTTTTCCACAATGTACGCCAAAAATATCCAGCAAACTTAGTGTTCCGATCTGAAACTATGGTCTTTGGCAAACCATGAAGTCTCACTACTTCTCTGAAAAACAATTCGGCTACATGAACAACATCATTAGTCTTCTTGCAGGGAATGAAATGTGCCATCTTTGAAAATCGGTCAACTACTACAAAAATTGAATCATGTCCCCACTGTGTCCTCGGTAAACCAAGAACAAAGTCTATACTGATATCCTCCCAAGGCTTCTCTGGTGTAGGTAATGGCTGATACAACCCTGTATTCTGCTTCACTCCTTTCGCCATCTGACATACTTTGCAACTCTGTACAGACTTCTTCACATCTTGCTGTAACTGTGGCCAATAATAATTCTCACTAACCAAACCAAGGGTTTTGTCACGACCAAAATGTGCAGCCAATCCTCCACTATGCTTCTCCTTGATGAGATTCTCCCTCATACAACTTCGTGGAATGCACAACTGACTCCCTCTGAATAGCATATCATCTTGGATGATGAAATCCAACCATTTTGTCCTGTCTAAAGTAACAGGTTCTGTACAAGCTTTCCAAGCTTCACCAAAATCAGGATCCTCTGGATACAAATTCTTGAGTTCCTTGAACCCAACCACTTCAATCTGCATTTCTGTCAGCAATAGTTGCCTTCTGCTAAGAGCATCTGCAACCCTATTAGACTTTCCACTCCTGTGTTTCAAAATAAATGTATAACTTTGCAAAAACTCAACCCATTTCAAATGCCTTTGATTCAATTTTTCTTGACTATTCAAATATTGCAAAGCTTGATGATCAGTATACAAAACAAACTCCTTAGGAAGCAGATAGTGCCTCCACTTTTTCAATGCCTGAACTATAGCATAAAATTCTTGATCATAAACAGAATATTTTCTCTTGGCATCATTTAATTTCTCACTGAAATAAGCAACAGGTTTACCTTCTTGGCTCATAACAACTCCTATTGCAGTACCACTAGCATCACAATCTACTTGAAACACCTTATTAAAATCTGGAAGTGCTAAAACAGATTGTTCTGTAACTTTTTGTTTCAATAATTGAAAACTCTTTTCTGCCCCATTAGTCCACTTAAACTCTTTTCTATCCCCTCTCATTGTTTCAGTCAAGGGTCCACAAATACTGCTAAAATTTTTGATAAACTTTCTGTAAAAGCTAGCTAGACCATGAAAAGATCTTACTTCAGTAGCATTCCTTGGAGTAGGCCATTCAAGGATAGCCTGTACCTTCTCTGGGTCCATTTTTAGACCTTCTCCTGAAACTACAAACCCCAAATACACCAACTCTTTCTTCACAAAACTGCACTTCTTCAAACTAATCAACAATTTTTCTTCTCTCAGCTTTTCAAATACCATACGAATATGCATCATATGCTCCTCCAATGTCTTACTAAAGATCAGAATATCATCTAGGTAAACAATGACAAACTTACCTAGAAATTTTTTCAGAACCTCGTTCATGAGCCGCATGAAAGTGCTCGGTGCATTGGTTAGCCCAAAAGGCATGACTAACCACTCATAAAGTCCTTCCTTTGTCTTGAAGGCAGTCTTCCATTCATCTCCTTCTCTGATCCGAATCTGATGATATCCACTCTTCAGATCTATCTTTGAGAAATACACAGCTCCACTCAAACAGTCCATAATATCATCCATTCGTGGCAATGGAAACCTGTACTTGATTGTGATCTTATTTATTGCTCTGGAATCTGTACACATCTTCCATTCTCCATTCTTCTTTGGTGCTAATACCGCTGGTACAGCACAGGGACTCAGACTCTCACGGATCAATCCTTTCTATAGCAGTTCATGTACTTGTCTGTTCAACTCCTCACTTTCTGCAGGTGTCATTCTGTGTTCTGCCTTATTCGGCAAACTCACTCCTGGGATCAAATCCATTTGATGACTGATCTTCCTGACTGGTGGTAATCCATCAGGCACGTTATCGGATACAATATCCTGGAACTCATTCAACAAATCTGCAACTTCTACAGGAACATCTTCTACTTCCTCTTTACCAGCTTTTGGAATTAAAGAAAAACATACATGCTCATGCCTCATACCATTTAGGAAATTTCTTCCATCAACAAAAGTTATCCTTGCATTACCACATACCTTTTCTTCAGTCTCCTTCAATGGTTTTAGCTTATGTCGCACTCCATCCTTTGTCAGGGAATAGGTATTCGCACGGCCATCATGTACAGCACATCTGTCAAACTGCCATGGTCTACCCAACAACATATGACATGCATCCATAGATATGATATCACACAATACCTCATCTTGGTATCCGCCAATCTTGAACTTCACCAGGCATTGTTCATTGACCATGACCTTGTGGTCATCCTGTACCCAGGCAATCCGATATGGATGTCGGTGTTTCTGTCTCTTGAGCTTCAATTTTGTCACCATCTCTTCTAACACCAAATTGTCAGTGCTTCCACTATCGATAATCACATCACAACATTTACCTTCACACTTGCACCTGGTGCGAAACAAGCTCTTCCTTTGCTCAGGTTCATTCTCACCACTCAACATGACTCTTCTGTTAATCAACGTTTCTCCTCTTTCAGCATCTTCAGAATTTGATGATCTGGCATCTTGATCTACATGTGCAATTCTGGCCTGGCCTTCATTTCTCCTGTCTGTTCTGCCTTGGCGCTGAGGACATTCAAATGCCCTATGAACTTCTTCTCCACAGTGAAAACATGTTCCACGGAAGCCACCTCTTCCAGATCCTTGTCCTCTTCCTCTTCCTCTTTGATCTCTATTATTCTGATCCTGGAAGCGATTGGAATTATTTCCTCGCTGATTCTGACTGCTACTAGCCTCATCCTTCTTTTTCGGATCTTCATTTCGGCCACCATATGACCGTCCACCAGATCGTCCACCGCGACCTCTTCCGTTTTGTCCGCTCTCAAACTTCTTTTTCAGCTTTTCCTCTACTTTTAGGGCAAACTGGTATGCCTCTTCAATACTGTTCATTCGAACCAGATTCAGCTCCTCCTGAATGCTTGGCCTTAACCCATTAAGGTATCGGGCAACTTTCTCCTTATCAGCTTGTGCATGGCCTGTTCTGATGAGAAGTCGATAGAACTCCTCTGTATACTCCTGAACAGATCTTCCCGCTTGCTTCAAACTCTGCATTTTCTTCAGTAGGTCAAGCTCATAATACACAGGAATGAACTGTCGCTTCAATTTATCCACCATCCGATCCCATCTCGTGATTTTCTCCTTTCCCCTTCTATTTCGCTCCAACTGAATCTCTTGCCACCATATCTTCGCATGACCTTTCAGTCTGGCCTTCGCAAATTTGACCCTATCAGGATCCTCAACATCTTCATACTCAAAATATTCTTCACACTCATTGATCCAGTCGATCAATTCCTCTGGGTTAAGATTTCTAGAAAATGTAGGAACCTCAATCTTAGGTCTTTTCCCAATCTTGGAAATCGCCCGAAAAAGTTTTTCTTCCTCCTGATTCACAATTTCAACTTCTCCTTCTTGATATTCTTCTTCGGCTTCATCCTCGCTTTCATCTCTGACATTAAGATTCATTCCTCTGCGAATCTCTTCTTGCAATGCTCGCACTTGTCTCTGCAGCTCTCTAACCTCAGGTGTTACAACACCAGCTCTTCCGCCACGTTCCCTTCATGGAGGCATTTTCGCGATGCGCGCTGAAACCCTAGCCACGGTCCTGGTGCAAAATGCCTCACAGTCGGCGATCTGTTTACACACTCAAGAACTCCCGCTCTGATACCATTTGATGAAGGGTGCTCCCCTTAATACCACAAACACATAACAGAAACAGAGAAACTACAACAATATGCAAGAACAAAAAATTGGCTTCTTATTATCTCCACAAATGTGGAATTACAAATTTTCAGAGTTACAATATGCAAAGCCACATGGGCATTCCCTTACAATATTCTGTAGGACAAAGCCTCGAATCAATACCCAGTTCTACTACCCAGAACTATTCTGAACTGCCTAAGACAATAATACAGCCTTCCTTATATAGGCAATTTTCCACCGCCTGGGAAGGTTCCAAAATTTTAGCCAATAAGGCCGACCAAACTTAGAATTATTTTTATTTTACATTTCATTACATCATAGTCGGCTCAAAATAAATTTTGAAACCCGAACAAAAATTTTGAAGAAAAATCATTTTCCGCCATTTCAGGTGACCCAACTTCCGAAGACCATAAGTCATCACCAGTTGACCCGATTGACTATTGTAACCCCATTTCGGAAAGGGCGCGAGGAGCTCTACAACATTTAAATTAAGCAAGACTCTTTCGGCCCAAAATTCGACCTCATCCGGGGCCTCTAAAGCCTTCAAAACTTAGTTCGAAGTTTCTGTACCCTACTGCCAATACCGAAAATCTTCAATATCTTCCAATATACACTTGATCTGGCAATGAAACTTTACTGGCAGACTTATATGACCAAAATGAACCTCCAAGAAAGAAATCAGATCATTCTGAGCACATACAAAAATTACCAAAAATAGTAACTTTCCATAAATAGCAGCTCTGCACAAAATAGCCCTTATTGGATACAAAAAATAGAAATATTTTTGGGTGATGCAAGATTGCTCTTACACCCAGGATGCTCCTGCATCAGACACCCGGGGTAATTTGAGAAGTGACCCTGTCGCGACTCAGGTGTGCAGAGGAAAACCAAGACGGCTAATCTCCTCCTTTGTCAGCCATGATGAATCTTCAACAGGTCGTCCTTTCCACTTGACCAGATATTCTTCATATATCCTGTTCCTTGTGTTTCTGCCAACACGACTGTCCAGTATATCTTCGATCTCCTTAGTGTCTGAACTAGTTGCTGGAATATTCCACTGTGCTGCTGTGATCTCATCTTCAACACCTCTTTCATGATACTCTGTCAGGTCTGAAATGTTAAACACTGGTGAAATATTTAGCTCAGTAGGCAATTCTACCTCATATGCATTTCCTGAATCATGTTTCTTCAGTATCCTACATGGTCCAAACTTCTTCATTTTCAGCTTGTTATATGTACCAACTGGAAACCGCTCCTTCTGCAAATGAACCATGACTTCATCACCAACTTGAAATTCTTTATACCTCCTTTTCTCATCTGCCTTAGCCTTATACTGTGCGTTCATCTTGGTAATATGCTTCTTCACCTCCTCATGGATGTTCTTCAAGTGTTCTGCAAAATCTTCAGCTTCAGCACTACTTATTTCTCCTTTATCTATCTTCCTCAGTTCAGATGCATTTCTTGGACTACTTCCATATACAATCTGGAATGGTGATTTACCAGTGCTCCTGTTGACAGAATTATTGTATGCAAATTCTGCCTGTGGTAAAATCAAATCCCATCCTGTTGGCTTATCTCCAACCAAACATCTCAGCAAATTTTCCAAACTCCTATTCACCACCTCTGTTTGTCCATCAGTCTGTGGATGATGTGATGAACTGAACTTCAAATCTGTCTTTAACTTCTTCCACAATGTACGCCAGAAATATCCAACAAACTTAGTGTCCCGATCTGAAACTATGGTCTTTGGCAAACCATGAAGTCTCACTACTTCTCTGAAAAACAATTCTGCTACATGAACAGCATCATTAGTCTTTTTGCAGGGAATGAAATGTGCCATCTTTGAAAATCGGTCAACTACTACAAAAATTGAATCATGTCCCCGCTGTGTCCTCGGTAAACCAAGAACAAAGTCTATACTGATATCCTCTCAAAGCTTCTCTGGTGTAGGTAATGGCTGATACAACCTTGTATTCTGCTTCACTCCTTTCGCCATCTGACATACTCTGCAACTCTGTACAAACTTCTTCACATCTTGCTGCAACTGTGGCCAATAATAATTCTCACTAACCAAACCAAGGGTTTTGTCACGACCAAAATGTCCAGCCAATCCTCCGCTATGCTTCTCCTTGATGAGATTCTCCCTCATAGAACTTCGTGGAATGAACAACTGACTCCCTCTGAATAGCATATCATCCTAGATGATGAAATCCAACCATTTTGTCCTGTCTAGAGTAACAGGTTCTGTACAAGCTTTCCAAGCTTCACCAAAATCAGGATCCTCTGGATACAAATTCTTGAGTTCCTTGAACCCAACCACTTCAATCTGCATTTCTGTCAGCAATAGTTGCCTTCTGCTAAGAGCATCTGCAACCCTATTAGACTTTCCACTCCTGTGTTTCAAAACAAATGTATAACTTTGCAAAAACTCAACCCATTTCAAATGCCTTTGATTCAATTTTTCTTGACTATTCAAATATTGCAAAGCTTGATGATCAGTATACAAAACAAACTCCTTAGGAAGCAGATAGTGCCTCCACTTTTTCAATGCCTGAACTAGAGCATAAAATTCCTGATCATAACAGAATATTTTCTCTTGGCATCATTTAATTTCTCACTGAAATAAGCAACAGGTTTACCTTCTTGGCTCATAACAGCTCCTATTGCAGTACCACTAGCATCACAATCTACTTGAAACACCTTATTAAAATCTGGAAGTGCTAAAACAGGTTGTTCTGTAACTTTTTGTTTCAATAATTGAAAACTCTTTTCTGCCCCATTAGTCCACTTAAACTCTTTTCTATCCGCTCTCATTGTTTCAGTCAAGGGTCCACAAATACTGCTAAATTTTTTGATAAACTTTCTGTAAAAGCTAGCTAGACCATGAAAAGATCTTACCTCAGTAGCATTCCTTGGAGTAGGCCATTCAAGGATAGCCTGTACCTTCTCTGGGTCCATTTTTAGACTTTCTCCTGAAACTACAAACCCCAAATACACCAACTCTTTCTTCACAAAACTGCACTTCTTCAAATTAATCAACAATTTCTCTTCTCTCAGCTTCTCAAATACCATACTAATATGCATCATATGCTCCTCCAATGTCTTACTAAAAATCAGAATATCATCTAGGTAAACAATGACAAACTTACCTAGAAATTCTTTCAGAACCTCATTCATGAGCCGCATGAAAGTGCTGGGTGCATTGGTTAGCCCAAAAGGCATGACTAACCACTCATACAGTCCTTCCTTTGTCTTGAAGCCAGTCTTCCATTCATCTCCTTCTCTGATCCGAATCTAATGATATCCACTCTTCAGATCTATCTTTGAGAAATACACAGCTCCACTCAAACAGTCCATAATATCATCCATTCATGGCAATGGAAACCTGTACTTGATTGTGATCTTGTTTATTGCTCTGGAATCTGTACACATCCTCCATTCTCCATTCTTCTTTGGTGCTAATACCCCTGGTACAGCACAGGGACTCAGACTCTCACGGATCAATCCTTTCTGTAGCAGTTCATGTACTTGTCTGTTCAACTCCTCACTTTCTGCAGGTGTCATTCTGTGTGCTGCCTTATTCGGCAAACTCGCTCTTGGGATCAAATCCATTTGATGACTGATCTTCCTGACTGGTGGTAATCCATCAGGCACGTTATCCGATACAATATCCTGAAACTCATTCAACAAATCTGTAACTTCTACAGGAACATCTTCTACTTCCTCTTTACCAGCTTTTGGAATTAAAGCAAAACATACATGCTCATGCCTCATACCATCTAGGAAATTTCTTCCATCAACAAAAGTTATGCTTGCATTACCACATACCTTTTCTTCAGTCTCCTTCAATGGTTTTAGCTTATGTCGCACTCCATCCTTTGTCAGGGAATAGGTATTTGCACGGCCATCATGTACAGCACATCTGTCAAACTGCCATGGTCTACCCAACAACATATGACATGCATCCATAGATATGATATCACACAATACCTCATCTTGGTATCCGCCAATCTTGAACTTCACCAGGCATTGTTCATTGACCATGACCTTGTGGTCATCCTGTACCCAGGCAATCCGATATGGATGTGGGTGTTTCTGTCTCTTGAGCTTCAACTTTGTCACCATCTCTTCTAACACCAAATTGTCAGTGCTTCCACTATCGATAATCACATCACAACATTTACCTTCACACTTGCACCTGGTGCGAAACAAGCTCCTCCTTTGCTCAGGTTCATTCTCACCACTCAACAGGACTCTTCTGTTAATCAATATTTCTCCTCTTTCAGCATCTTCAGAATTTGATGATCTGGCATCTTCATCTACATGTGCAATTCTGGCCTGGCCTTCATTTTTCCTGTCTGTTCTGCCTTGGCGCTGAGGACATTCAAATGCCCTATGACCTTCTTCTCCACAATGAAAATATGTTCCACGGAAGCCACCTCTTCCAGATCCTTGTCCTCTTCCTCTTCCTCTTTGATCTCTATTATTCTGATCCTAGAAGCGATTGGAATTATTTCCTCACTGATTCTGACTGCTACTAGCCTCATCCTTCTTTTTCGGATCTTTATTTCGGCCACCATATGACCGTCCACCAGATCGTCCATCGCGACCTCTTCCGTTTTGTCTGCTCTCAAACTTCTTTTTCAGCTTTTCCTCTACTTTTAGGGCAAACTGGTATGCCTCTTCAATACTGTTCATTCGAACCAGATTCAGCTCCTCCTGAATGCTTGGCATTAACCCATTAAGGTATCGGGCAACTTTCTCCTTATCAGCTTCTGCATGGCCTGTTCTGATGAGAAGTCGATAGAACTCCTCTGTATACTCTTGAAGAGATCTTCCCGCTTGCTTCAAACTCTGCATTTTCTTCAGTAGGTCAAGCTCATAATCAACAGGAATGAACTGTCGCTTCAATTTATCCACCATCCGATCCCATCTCGTGATTTTCTCCTTTCCCCTTCTATTTCGCTCCAACTGAATCTCTTGCCACCATATCTTCGCATGACCTTTCAGTCTGGCCTTCGCAAATTTGACCCTATCAGGATCCTCAACATCTTCATACTCAAAATATTCTTCACACTCATTGATCCAGTCGATCAATTCATCTGGGTTAAGATTTCTAGAAAATGTAGGAACCTCAATCTTAGGTCTTTTCCCAATCTTGGAAATCGCCCGAAAAAGTCTTTCTTCCTCCTGATTCACAATTTTAACTTCTCCTTCTTGATATTCTTCTTCGGCTTCATCCTCGCTTTCATCTCTGACATTAAGATTCATTCCTCTGCGAATCTCTTCTTGCAATGCTCGCACTTGTCTTTGCAGCTCTGTAACCTCAGGTGTTACAACACCAGCTCTTCCGCCACGTTCCCTTCGTGGAGGCATTTTCGCGATGCGCGCTGAAACCCTAGCCACGGTCCTGGTGCAAACTGCCTCACAGTCGGCGATCTGTTTACACACTCAAGAACTCCCGCTCTGATACCACTTGATGAAGGGTGCTCCCCTTAATACCACAAACACATAACAGAAACAGAGAAACTACAACAATATGCAAGAACAAAAAATTGGCTTCTTATTATCTCCACAAATGTGGAATTACAAATTTTCAGAGTTACAATATGCAAAGCCACATGGGCATTCCCTTACAATATTCTGTAGGACAAAGCCTCGAATCAATACCCAAATCTACTACCCAGAACTATTCTGAACTGCCTAAGACAATAATACAGCCTTCCTTATATAGGCAATTTTCCACCGCCTGGGAAGGTTCCAGAATTTTAGCCAATAAGGCCGACCAAACTTAGAATTATTTTTATTTTACATTTCATTACATCATAGTCGGCTCAAAATAAATTTTGAAACCCGAACAGAAATTTTGAAGAAAAATTATTTTCCGCCATTTCTGGTGACCCAACTTCCGAAGACCATAAGTCATCACCAGTTGACCCGATTGACTATTGTAACCCCATTTCCGAAAGGGCGCGAGGAGCTCTACAACGCTTGAATTAAGCAACCTTCATTCAGCCCAAAATTTGACCTCATCCGGGGCCTCTAAAGCCTTCAAAACTGAGTTTGAAGTTTCTGTACCCTACTGCCAATACCCAAAATCTTCAATATCTTCCAATATACACTTGATCTGGCAATGAAACTTTACTGGCAGACTTATATGACCAAAATGAACCTCCAAGAAAGAAATCAGATCATTCTGAGCACATACAAAAATTACCAAAAATAGTAACTTTCCATAAATAGCAGCTCTGCACAAAATAGCCCTTATTGGATACAAAAAATAGAAATATTTTTGGGTGATGCAAGATTGCTCTTACACCCAGGATGCTCCTGCATCAGACACCCGGGGTAATTTGAGAAGTCACCTTGTCGCGACTCAGGTGTGCAGAGGAAAACCAAGACGGCTAATCTCCTCTTTTGTCAGCCATGATGAATCTTCAACAGGTCATCCTTTCCACTTGACCAGATATTCTTCATATGTCCTGTTCCTTGTGCTTCTGCCAACACGACTGTCCAGTATATCTTCGATCTCCTTAGTGTCTGAACTAGTTGCTGGAATACTCCACTGTGCTGCTGTGATCTCATCTTCAACACCTCCTTCATGATACTCTTTCAGGTCTGAAATGTTAAACACTGATGAAATATTTAGCTCAGTAGGCAATTCTACCTCATATGCGTTTCCTGAATCATGTTTCTTCAATATCCTACATGGTCCAAACTTCTTCATTTTCAGCTTGTTATATGTACCAACTGGAAACCGCTCCTTCCGCAAATGAACCATGACTTCATCACCAACTTGAAATTCCTTATACCTCCTTTTCTCATCTGCCTGAGCCTTATACTGTGCGTTCATCTTGGTAATATGCTTCCTCACCTCCTCATGGATGTTCTTCAAGTGTTCTGCAAAATCCTCAGCTTCAGCACTACTTATTTCTCCTTTATCTATCTTCATCAATTCAGATGCATTTCTTGGACTACTTCCATATACAATCTGGAATGGTGATTTACCAGTGCTCCTATTGACAGAATTATTGTATGCAAATTCTGCCTGTGGTAAAATCAAATCCCATCCTGTTGGCTTATCTCCAACCAAACATCTCAGCAAATTTCCCAAACTCCTATTCACCACCTCTATTTGTCCATCAGTCTGTGGATGATGTGATGAACTGAACTTCAAATCTGTCTTTAACTTCTTCCACAATGTACGCCAGAAATATCCAACAAACTTAGTGTCCCGATCTGAAACTATGGTCTTTGGAAAACCATGAAGTCTCACTACTTCTCTGAAAAACAATTCTGCTACATGAACATCATCATTAGTCTTCTTGCAGGGAATGAAATGTGCCATCTTTGAAAATCGGTCAACTACTACAAAAATTGAATCATGTCCCCGCTGTGTCCTCGGTAAACTAAGAACAAAGTCTATACTGATATCCTCCCAAGGCTTCTTTGGTGTAGGTAATGGCTGATACAACCCTGTATTCTGCTTCACTCCTTTCGCCATCTGACATACTCTGCAACTCTGTACAAACTTCTTCACATCTTGCTGCAACTATGGCCAATAATAATTCTCACTAACCAAACCAAGGGTTTTGTCACGACCAAAATGTCCAGCCCATCCTCCGCTATGCTTCTCCTTGATGAGATTCTCCCCCATAGAACTTCGTGGAATGCACAACTAACTCCCTCTGAATAGCATATCATCCTGGATGATGAAATCCAACCATTTTGTTCTGTCTAGAGTAACAGGTTCTGTACAAGCTTTCCAAGCTTCACCAAAATCAGGATCCTCTGGATACAAATTCTTGAGTTCCTTGAACCCAACTACTTCAATCTGCATTTCTGTCAGCAATAGTTGCCTTCTGCTAAGAGCATCTGCAACCCTATTAGACTTTCCACTCCTGTGTTTCAAAATAAATGTATAACTTTGCAAAAATTCAACCCATTTCAAATGCCTTTGATTCAATTTCCCTTGACTATTCAAATATTGCAAAGCTTGATGATCAGTATACAAAATAAACTCCTTAGGAAGCAGATAGTGCCTCCACTTTTTCAATGCCTGAACTATAGCATAAAATTTCTGATCATAAATAGAATATTTTCTCTTGGCATCATTTAATTTCTCACTGAAATAAGCAACAGGTTTACCTTCTTGGCTCATAATAGCTCCTATTGCAGTACCACTAGCATCACAATCTACTTGAAACACCTTATTAAAATCTGGAAGTTCTAAAACAGGTTGTTCTGTAACTTTTTGTTTCAATAATTGAAAACTCTTTTCTGCCCCATTAGTCCACTTAAACTCTTTTCTATCCCCTCTCATTGTTTCAGTCAAGGGTCCACAAATACTGCTAAAATTTCTGATAAACTTTCTGTAAAAGCTAGCTAGACCATGAAAAGATCTTACCTCAGTAGCATTCCTTGGAGTAGGCCATTCAAGGATAGCCTGTACCTTCTCTGGGTCCATTTTTAGACCTTCTCCTGAAACTACAAACCCCAAATACACCAACTCTTTCTTCACAAAACTGCACTTCTTCAAATTAATCAACAATTTCTCTTCTCTCAGCTTCTCAAATATCATACGAATATGCATCATATGCTCCTCCAATGTCTTACTAAAGATCATAATATCATCTAGGTAAACAATGACAAACTTACCTAGAAATTTTTTCAGAACCTCATTCATGAGCCGCATGAAAGTGCTCAGTGCATTGGTTAGCCCAAAAGGCATGACTAACCACTCATACAGTCCTTCCTTTGTCTTGAAGCCAGTCTTCCATTCATCTCCTTCTCTGATCCGAATCTGATGATATCCACTCTTCAGATCTATCTTTGAGAAATACACAGCTCCACTCAAACAGTCCATAATATCATCCATTCGTGGCAATGGAAACCTGTACTTGATTGTGATCTTGTTTATTGCTCTGGAATCTGTACACATCCTCCATTCTCCATTCTTCTTTGGTGCTAATACCGCTGGTACAGCACAGGGACTCAGACTCTCACAGATCAATCCTTTCTGTAGCAGTTCATGTACTTGTCTGTTCAACTCCTCACTTTCTGCAGGTGTCATTCTGTGTGCTGCCTTATTCGGCAAACTCGCTCCTGGGATCAAATCCATTTGATGACTGATCTTCCTGACTGGTGGTAATCCATCAGGCACGTTATCGGATACAATATCCTGAAACTGATTCAACAAATCTGCAACTTCTACAGGAACATCTTCTACTTCCTCTTTACTAGCTTTTGGAATTAAAGCAAAACATACATGCTCATGCCTCATACCATCTAGGAAATTTCTTCCATCAACAAAAGTTATCCTTGCATTACCACATACCTTTTCTTCAGTCTCCTTCAATGGTTTTAGGTTATGTCGTACTCCATCCTTTGTCAGGGAATAGGTATTCGCACGACCATCATGTACAGCACATCTGTCAAACTGCCATGGTCTACCCAACAACATATGACATGCATCCATAGATATGATATCACACAATACCTCATCTTGGTATCCGCCAATCTTGAACTTCACCAGGCATTGTTCATTGACCATGACCTTGTGGTCATCCTGTACCCAGGCAATCCGATATGGATGTGGGTGTTTCTGTCTCTTGAGCTTCAACTTTGTCACCATCTCTTCTAACACCAAATTGTCAGTGCTTCCACTATCGATAATCACATCACAACATTTACCTTCACACTTGCACCTGGTGCGAAACAAGCTCCTCCTTTGCTCAGGTTCATTCTCACCACTCAATAGGACTCTTCTGTTAATCAACATTTCTCCTCTTTCAGCATCTTCAGAATTTGATGATCTGGCATCTTCATCTACATGTGCAATTCTGGCCTGGCCTTCATTTCTCCTGTCTGTTCTGCCTTGGCACTGAGGACATTCAAATGCCCTATGACCTTCTTCTCCACAGTGAAAACATGTTCCACGGAAGCCACCTCTTCCAGATCCTTGTCCTCTTCCTCTTCCTCTTTGATCTCTATTATTCTGATCTTGGAAGCGATTGGAATTATTTCCTCGCTGATTCTGACTGCTACTAGCCTCATCCTTTTTTTTCGGATCTTCATTTCGGCCACCATATGACCGTCCACCAGATCGTCCACCGCGACCTCTTCCGTTTTGTCTGCTCTCAAACTTCTTGTTCAGCTTTTTCTCTATTTTTAGGGCAAACTGGTATGCCTCTTCAATACTGTTCATTCGAACCAGATTCAGCTCCTCTTGAATGCTTGGCCTTAACCCATTAAGGTATCGGGCAACTTTCTCCTTATCAGCTTGTGCATGGCCTGTTCTGATGAGAAGTCGATAGAACTCCTCTGTATACTCCTAAACAGATCTTCCCGCTTGCTTCAAACTCTGCATTTTCTTCAGTAGGTCAAGCTCATAATCAACAGGAATGAACTATCGCTTCAATTTATCCACCATCCGATCCCATCTCGTGATTTTCTCCTTTCCCCTTCTATTTCGCTCCAACTGAATCTCTTGCCACCATATCTTCGCATGACCTTTCAGTCTGGCCTTTGCAAATTTGATCCTATCAGGATTCTCAACATCTTCATACTCAAAATATTCTTCACACTCATTGATCCAGTCGATCAATTCCTCTGGGTTAACATTTCTAGAAAGTGTAGGAACCTCAATCTTAGGTCTTTTTCCAATCTTGGAAATCGCCCGAAAAAGTCTTTCTTCCTCCTGATTCACAATTTCAACTTCTCCTTCTTGATATTCTTCTTCGGCTTCATCCTCGCTTTCATCTCTGACATTAAGATTCATTCCTCTGCGAATCTCTTCTTGCAATGCTCGCACTTGTCTCTGCAACTCTCTAACCTCAGGTGTTACAACACCAGCTCTTCCGCCACGTTCCCTTCGTGGAGGCATTTTCGCGATGCGCGCTGAAACCCTAGCCACGGTCCTGGTGCAAAATGCCTCACAGTCGGCGATCTGTGTACACACTCAAGAACTCCCGCTCTGATACCACTTGATGAAGGGTGCTCCCCTTAATACCACAAACACATAACAGAAACAGAGAAACTACAACAATATGCAAGAACAGAAAATTGGCTTCTTATTATCTCCACAAATGTGGAATTACAAATTTTCAGAGTTACAATATGCAAAGCCACATGGGCATTCCCTTACAATATTCTGTAGGACAAAGCCTCGAATCAATACCCAAATCTACTACCCAGAACTATTCTGAACTGCCTAAGACAATAATACAGCCTTCCTTATATAGGCAATTTTCCACCGCCTGGGAAGGTTCCAGAATTTTAGCCAATAAGGCCGACCAAACTTAGAATTATTTTTATTTTACATTTCATTACATCATAGTCGGCTCAAAATAAATTTTGAAACCCGAACAGAAATTTTGAAGAAAAATCATTTTCCGCCATTTCAGGTGACCCAACTTCCGAAGACCATAAGTCATCACCAGTTGACCCGATTGACTATTGTAACCCCATTTCGGAAAGGGCGCGAGGAGCTCTACAACACTTAAATTAAGCAAGCTTCATTCAGCCCAAAATTCGACCTCATCCGGGGCCTCTAAAGCCTTCAAAACTGAGTTCAAAGTTTCTGTACCCTGCTGCCAATACCGAAAATCTTCAATATCTTCCAATATACACTTGATCTGGCAATGAAACTTTACTGGCAGACTTATATGACCAAAATGAACCTCCAAGAAAGAAATCAGATCATTCTAAGCACATACGAAAATTACCAAAAATAGTAACTTTCCATAAATAGCAGCTCTGCACAAAATAGCCCTTATTGGATACAAAAAATAGAAATATTTTTGGGTGATGCAAGATTGCTCTTACACCCAGGATGCTCCTGCATCAAGAAGGCAGTAAATCACTTGGTTAAATTAGATTTCAATTTTGCACGATTTTGATTTTGCTAACCTCTAATGTTTTACTGAAGTGTTGTGTCTATAGATCAGGTACAAAATTCACACACACAAGGGGAGCTTCATTGCCTTATCTTTAGTTTCAACGGTGTTTAGGGTTTCGGGGCCCTTTCAAAACCTACTTTTACATTAATCCAAAACAATGTTTTTTGGAAGACTGAATGGTGATGCAACACTTGTGGTAGAAATGAAGTTTTTTTGACATTATTGAGACCAAGCTAATTATCTATAAGATGGAACAAGGCAATGCAAAGTCAGAAGTGGAGATACATTTGTGTATGCTATCACAAGTGAGGAGCTAGTAGTGGTGGCTAGTTTAAAAATATGCTTGAACTCATTGTGGTAGAGTGTACAAGGTGACTATCCACATGGACATATCACACTTGGTGATTTGTGTGGTATTTCTGATATCATGTTTTAGATTATGGCTACTTGACTCTTGGTGTTTGTCGAGTTGGTTGTATAGTTACAAAATTCATATTTTCTTGTGTAAGTCTTATGTATCAATTCATATAACAAGGCTATAAATTTACAAGGTTGATCATAGACAAATGAATTACACATTATTTTGGTGGAACATTAGACCGATTCAAAAAACAAAGTAGTAGATTAAGACTTTGTAACAAATTTAAATACCTTATTTTATTGAATTTATTTTGATTCTAAATAAATAATTACAACTTATGCATTGTTGTGGATGCACATTGTTCCTTTTACTTTTGTACATTCATTTAGATAGATTTTGCAAGGGTTTTTGATGAGTATTTAAAAACTAATTTTTGTACATTCTTTGACTTTATTTATTTACACGATGGGTTAAAAGCCCCAACAACTAAATATTTTATTTGTAGTTTTTATCTAGCCAGAACCTCTAGGATAGTAACTTTCAACTTTCAAAACAATATCACCATCCAAGAAAGCCAACTCACAAGAATTCATGCACTCTTCATTTAGAAATGGTGGGACAATGTTATGAACACACATAGATTCATCAAGGAAATCTCTATTGATGAGGTTTATCATTATTGATCTCTAGGTCACCAACAAAGAGTCTTATGTACCCTTCACCTATAGAAACAATTGTTTCTTTCTCCTTACGACCCATGGTATTAGTTTTATCTTCTTCCTCGTTTATCCCAATTTCCTTTGTTGACTTAGAAACCATACAATTTCAAACTCCTCTTTAGGCCCTTACTTTAGTGTGCCCTTTTTGCCACCTTATTTATATCTTTTTGAGAGTTCTATCCTATTTTAACATTCAAAGTACCTTATTGCACACTTAACATCAATCATAATATAAATTCTATATTTAATATTAGGGCTACATTATCTTGGTTCCTTGAAAATTGGGGCTTATTTTGTGAGGACTATGTGGCTTAGCCACGTAGTCTAATGCTTTTTAACCAATATTTAAGGAGAATAATGTGTTGGCCTTAATATTACTGGATCTGGTCTTGATATTTGGACCCCATTGTAAATATGCAAAAATACCTTGAGAATCCTATATAAGACATCATTCCTAATTTATTTTTATCATCGTATGTCCACAATTCATTTCAAGAGAGAATATTATTCTTCAAGAGTAGATATGAGTGTAATGAGCATCAAGCTACAAGTTATCTTCATGTATGCATTCATGATGGATTTTGTTATTACTTATCATGTAATTGCATCAAAACTTGGAGGACTTACGTAAAGATCATTGCATCATCAATTAATGGTATAATCATTCCATTTTAGCACTTTAATTCAAGCATTTCATTTTGGATTTAACCTATTTCCTGTAAGGGTAAGCTTTCTTTCTAGTCATCATTTCTATATGGAAGTTAACACCTACCCAGGGTTTGAATCAGTCAAGCCCTTATATTGGCCAACACCACTTTCCTCACTTTTTGTGCATTTGTAGGCTCAAAAATAGGTTCCATGCTCAGTTTGAAGGTACAAGAACGTACAAATTGAATCAAAGACAACCACACAAAATTCACCAAATTTTTTTATATAAGTTGCCCTAAAATTAATTTAATATCATAAGAATGAATTTAAATAATTAATTAAATTATAAAATAATTAGAATAAAAACAAAATATAATATAATAAGGTCACTTTATTAATCAATATTATAGTCAGCCTATTGTAATCTTCTAATCTTCTATACTTATTGGAGCCCTTTTATAAGGAGGTGGTTGAGCATTCTAAATGATAATAAATCATCTCACTATTCGTTATCCTAGAATTGGTTCTTGGTACCTTGCACCTTTGGAGGTGCAAGCCTCTCCCTAGACTGCTAATAATTGAAATTTGTAATGTCTTCTTTCAAAGATAAATTTATAAAAATAAGAAATAGAGTCTAAAAACCTATACAGAGAAAATATTTGTAACATTGAGAGATCTGGAGTAAATCATATTAATCTGATGTTATGTTTCTTTCCTTCCATTTTGAATATTGTATATTGGCAATAATATGATTAACAATAACCACAGTGCAACATAGTTCCTGCCAAGTGCTGGAAGGACAATTTTGAAATATAGGAGAGGAGGAAGGAGCAAAATAAGGTCAAACTCTAAAATAGAAGGATCAAATTTATACTTTGTGATTAATAAATCATCTTAAAGTGAAGTATAATTGTTTAAAGCACATTGTAATATAGTAATAAGATAGCCATCCACTGTTCTAGTTATAGACCATTATTTAGAAAATTCCTTACCACTTAGTTGATTTCAAAATGATAAATCTATATAAATTATCTGTATAATATTATTCAAATCCACATCAAAGAATTTAAGGTACAAGGAATAGGTTATCCCCTCTCCATAACTATACATATCCTTGTCTATTTTGTGTAAATTATCATATCTTCTTTGCACTGAAATTGAATCTTTGCATGGCCAAGGACCTTAAGTGAAATCCTAAAATTCATAGATTTACAAACCTTCATTGCCCTCTGCTTTTCCATAAAGGAAGTTACTCTGATGTTTTAGATAGTGCTTCAAATGTGAGATGATAGGCACCATCATCAGAAACATAACAAGAAGCTGTCTATGAGATAATCCACTACATGTATAGATAAGATTGTGTTTGAGCATGGTGCTCCTGGAGCCACATACAACTTTATGAAAGGTCGGAGGTCCGAAAAGGCCCCTCCAGAAAATCTTATCCAAGTGAGTGAGAAACCCCTTAGATGACATAGATAAATTCACCAATGAGAGGCAACCATAAAGATAAGTTCAATGTTATTGCAACTACCAGAATTCCCATTTGGAGCTGTGAAATTAGGAGCTAGCTCAAAAATTGATGGACAATAAAGGCTACTCCAAAGAGCCATGCAATAATTTCATTTTTAAGTTATGACCGTTGATCCCTAAGTTTTGTTGTCTATTAGTGTCTTACACTTAGTCATTTTCTAGGCAATGTTGGTCAGTCATCACTGCGACCGAGTCATCATGTATAGGCTGAGTTAAGTCTAGACTTGTATATTGTACATTTACCGAGCAGTAGTTACTACCGAGCAAGTGAGAGGTCACTGAGTACTTCAGTAATAGCTAACCAACTTATGCCAAGTTGTGTAGATATATTAGTGTCGAGCACCAGTATATGAAGAACAGTTAATGTCGAGTGTCAAAGAATTTATATGCCGAGCAAGCCAAATTTGATATATGTGGTTGTAATGGCACAAACACTTAGGTAAACCATTTTGGCCGACATCTATACAATTTTTTATGTTGTTAAGGAAATCACGGAGGTGATTATGCTCTAGATTTGTAATCATTAATCCCTATGTAAACTATATAGCCAATCAGATTTAGGGAATTCTTAAGCGACATAAGTAGATAATCTAGATCGTTGATCTTGATCTATGGAGTTAATTTGTTGTCTATATAAGATGATATCTAAACCCTAAAATAATGTATGTATGAAAGAAGAACGATCTCATATACAGAACATAAAAGTACTTTTGATATAGGAAGAGATTAGTAAAAGTGACCGAGAAAAGAAGTGGACATAATAGAGATATATTTGATAGAGGAGATCAAATATATATTGGAAGGAGAAGATTTGTTATTAGCATCACAGTGCAAACCGAAGGATCAGGTACTAAGACATTTTAACAGGTGAATTAGGGTAAATCTCTTAATAGAGTGGTCCTAACAACCCTAAGCAAATCTCTTAACTAAGTGCTTACTTAGTTATAAGTTTAAATCATTTTACAAGGTAGATTGTATAAGTATGTAAGCTCTTAGCAGGGCAGACCCCTCACAGGGTAGATCATTAGTTTATGATCAAAACTTTGTAGCCCTAACATGCAAACTTTAATAATGCAGTAGTGAAGATTTGTGGGTGTCATCCCCACCCCAGTTTTACCTTTCAAGTGTTTCTGGGTAACCAAAATCTTTGTGTAATGTTTCAATTTCATGGATGAAGATTAGAATGTTAGATCTATTTCAGTATTGAATTTGATGTTTATTTTATGCAAGTGAATTTATGTCAAAATGGTGATAATAGTAGATATCTAATTCACCCCCCTCTCAGTATCTCACTTTTCGATAATAGATTTACAATAATTGGTATCAGAACCAAGTCTCTTAAAGAAGTCTAATCACTTGTGAGTTAAGTTCTTGGAGATGGAGGTTTATAAGTTGGAAACAATCATAGAGAATCAAAAGATTGACATTCAACTTGCATTACATAAGCTTGAAGTAGCCATAAGTGAATTGAAGAAATCCTTAACCAGAAAGAGAGAATTGACAATTCAACAAAATGAATCTCAATACCAAGAAGAGGATACTAGCGGTCTATTTGACAATGGTAATTTTGCTAAAAGTGAAAAAGAAATAACAGATCTACTGTAGAAAATCAACATACTAAATGAAGACATCAAAAATCTAAAGAGAGAACAAGAAATACAATTAGTAAGATTTTGTGAAGTTGTTGAACAAAAGAAGAAAGCCGAAGAAGACAAGACAATGGTTGAAGAAGACAAAAGACAAATATCTATAAGACTTGATGAAAGGACATGTGACATGCAAAGGTAGACAAATAATCAATTGGACATGGTGAATCAACTATTACTTTCTAATCAAGAGTTGAGTAGGAAAGATGTGGAAATCACAAATCTGAGATCGAAAAATAGCCAACTGAAGAATGAACAAAGATCTGAAAAGGAACTCAATGAGAGGATGAACAAGCCTAATAAAGCTGTGAAATAATTTGAAGAACTGTTAAGGTCACCTAGAAGATCTAGTGATACTTCTGGACTTGGACATGATGAGCACCTGTCATCCACTGAAGAAGGAGAATCATCAAAGAGTGGAGAATAGAGAAATGCAAAGCCAAAGAACAAAAAAACTACATGCCATCATCGTGGAAAGCTAAGACACACAACTAACATCTGCAGAAGCAAGTATGGTAAGTCCAATCCTAAATGAAAGTTCAATGGAAATTGTTTTAATTGCAAGAAACATGGACATCATGCACATGAATGCAAGTCAAAGCTCAATAAACCACCTACCTCGTCTAGATTTCAAGGACATTGTTTTAACTGTCAAAAATATGGTTATAGAGCACAAGAGTGTAGATCCAAAGCTAAGTGGACATCTGATAAACAAACTAAAGAACCTAGGAAAAGTAACACATACAATTGGGACTATAATACATGGTATAGTTGTCATTATTGTGGAGATTATGGTCATATTGGAGTAAATTGTTTGGAGACACATTTTAGAGGAAAATTCAAGAGTTGGATGAGTGGAAGTTTGGTCTATTACAAATGCAATAAGATTGGTCACTTAAAGAGAAACTACAAAGCACATATACCGAGAAATGAACAAGTCAAGAATGAAGGGACTATTGAACAAATGAGAAACCAAATGAACAAGACATGGAAAAAGAAAGAAGAAACAAGCAGTAGTGGAGCCAGTGAACCTGAGGTCACCCAATCCAATGGATTAGGTGATCACACTACTTCAAACCAAGAAAATAAGGTATGTATGGAATTGAATCTTACAATGCTTTATTTTACACCAGTTCCTAACATTTGATATGTTAAAGTCCATATCTACATAACTTAAGATGCATTAGGATAGATTTGAGAAAGAAGCTACATTGTATATTTGATGCCGAGCATCAATATTTAAATTCATAGTGACCGAGTCACTAGTGTATGTCGAGCTCTTGTGTTAGCCAAGATGTGATACGTACCAAGATGAAATCAAATGGTAGTATTGACCGAGCATATGTTTACCGAGTTGACATGAGAATGACGAGACAATTGTATTTCACCTAGAAAGTGTACAGATCATTAATTAAGCCCTAATATGACCGTTTGAAGTCTATAAAGAAAAATGTTACTATTTATTCTCATTTCACGAGTGATTTGAGAACTTGCAGAGTGATTCTAGAGCGATTAACCAGAGCTATTTGTGCTAACTGTGATTTGCAAAGATCTTTACAGTGTGTCATCGACAATCATCAAAGAAAAGTTAGAACAAGGTATTTACCCAGCAACTGATATTCGTAATTGAGCCCTAGATTTCAAAGATATGGCATCTACATCATTTGCTGTAGCCAATAAGCAAGGAAAGGAGGTATTCAATGTTTAACTTGTAAGGAATGATGTGTGCAAACCATGGAAATTTTAAACCATTCCTGAAAGTGTGGTGAAGGGAGATCTCACATGTGTCCTATCATCTATTCCTCTGAAGGTCCTAATGATTAACAATGTACACACATGTTACATTTGCAAGATTGGAGAAATAGATGATTACAAGCTTAGGGAAGCATATGAAAAACTATGCAGCAATGAGGTGTTGAAGGTTGAACACCAGAAGGTTGCCGAGTGAGGGTTAGTGCATGCTCTTGATTTCCCATGAAATTTTAAGATTGAATGGATCAAAATTATGTTGAGTCGAGTTCATGACATGAAGTTGTGGTTGGAGGGTGGACTAGTCAAGATTACAAAAGAGATGATACACTAAGTGACTGGTTACCCTAGTCTTACAGGGAAAAACACAATGAGATGCTAGAGCAAGGGAATTATACAAGCAAACACTCGGGCGGTATGGAACAAAAGAGGGATGACTATTTCTACAATAAATGATCTAGAAATTTATTTTTCAATGAGAGTGATTTCTCACAAGTTCTACCAATCAAGTAGGATAGATAGTGTTCCTTGTATAGCAGTTGACTAGGCATGGAAGATGGTGAAGAAAGATCATACCTATGATCTTGCCGAGCGAAAATTGACACAACTTTCTGAGAACCTCACTTCTATCAGGAAAGAAAAGAATTCAATGTGTAAGTTTGGTTCTCTGCTCACTTGTGTATTCTTCTATGTTCATTATAGCTTTCCTACTATTGGTGATATTGTATGGGATAAGGACCAACCAGTTACCCTATAGATAAATGAGTATATTGATCAGTTAGGAGATAATTTTGAGAGTGTGATGGATAGTTATTTTGTTGAGTTCAAGAAGAAAATGAGGAAAAGGAGTAGGATTCTTGTATCACTAGTGGAGAAGTATTACAATAATATATGTTTCCTAGTTGATACCGACTACACATATGCATAGGTAGTTACACCGAGGGTATCATGGCTTGGGCCATTACCCTATGAAGTTAATGTAGATGAGACAACAACAACAATAACCACCCTATTAGCTGAGGAAATTGATAATAGAGATAATCCTTTTGGAACTTATGAGGAGGCTAAGTCCAAGATAACCATGGGGTTGAAATCTGACACCATGGAGAGAAAAAGGAAGAAGTTAGTAAAAAACCTAGAGAAGATGCTAGGAGAAGAAGAAAATGCATGTCTTGAGTTGACACAAGGGTTAGGAGAAGATAAGTCTAGTGAGTCAGAAAGGAGTGAAGAAGAGGAGATTGAAATCCCAAAGAAAGGAAAGAAGGCATCAGTTACCGAGACTAGCAAGAAAAAATTGCAAAAACGTAAGCCCACACCTCCCGCTATACTAAGACCAAGAACAAGGACAACTTCTACTGTTACAACTGCTGAGCCACATAAAAAGACCCCTGTATCAGGAAAGAGGAAACCAATTCAGGCTAAGGGTGTGCCGAGCAATTTAAGGAAGAAACCAAGAAGGAAGCTAATCTTGGAGAAATATGATGATGATGAGGAAACTGATACTGATGATAATATAAAGAATAAGGGGCCATCACAAAGGAAACAATTGACTATGGAAGATATATGCCACAATATCAAGAGCATTGTTGGATTAGCAGGCTTTAAACAAATACAGTTTAAGAAATTGAGCAATGAAGATAAAGAAAAAGTGGTGGAGGCTATGCTTGAGATGCTGTGTACATTTAAGATGACATCATTATAGATGGGGAATCTGATCCCTGAGGAGTTATACAAAAGAATAGGTTAGAAATGGCAGTATGCCATGATGACTAAAAAAAAAAAGAGAGAGCACTCTAGGTCAAGTCATGCCTAAACTATCCCCTAATTACATACAATAATATATGGAGTAGTATAGAAATAGGTTTGTTCCCAAGCTCTGAGAATACTCCATTCTACATCATAAGGTTGAAGATGTGGTGCAACACAAGGTTATGGAAGATTATCTTTGGAATAATAGTTGACAAGAGTTCACAATCGAGTGAAGGAACATCCATTAGAGTGGAATTGGATAACAATGAAGACATGGGAGAACCACATACTATTGAGGAAGAAGCAGGAAAGAAGACAAAAGAAAGTGAATCAAAAGATGTGATCACAACTATGGATAGCACTGACGATACCCTAGTAAAGAAAAATGTATTAACTGAGGAGGATATTCAGAAATAGATACTTGCCAAGGTAGCCTTAGATTAGTTTTTACCGAGCACCAATCTAGTACTAATGCAAGTACAAGATTATCCATAGATTAAGAGTACATCAACTTTAGACACTACACCAATAAGCCCTCATATGGTCACAGTTGAACTTCAAGCCTCACAGAGTACTGGTGTCAAGAAACAAGACAAGTCGACAATCACACCTGAGATTACACTTGCCAAGGAAGAAAAGAAAGAATAAGCTGAGGAGAGTCTTAAAGAGAAAGAAAATAAGTCTTCATTAGTTGTAATAAGTCCTCATGTGGAGGAAAAGGAGAAGGTTTAAGAAGAGATAGAAAAAGGTTTGATTCCTAAGTGGGACACTGATAACTTAACATATGAGAAAATGAAAATACTGCAAGATCTTTTGAAGAAGAAGAGCAAACAAGAAGAGTTGAGAAGGGAGCATCAACAAAAGAAAGTATTGCATGAGATCAAAGGTATTTTTATTGAAGCTTTTGAAATAGATGATGTGAATGAGTCTGCACCTATCTTAGAGAAACTAGTACAAATCGTTAAGAAGGTGAATAGTGATGACAATGAGTCAAATGATAAGCTTATGCAGTGGTCAGCGAGAAAGTTTGAGACCAAGGTACTAGAAAAGGTTTCAATTGACATTGCAGTCAAACAGGTAGAACTTTCTGCCTTAGTGACAAAGCTAGAGGAAGTTGTGCAAAATGCTCATTCTCTGTACAAGAAGTTATGCAATGTTGAAGAGTTCACTAAGGACAATTAGGATTTGATTGACAAATTGAAATTAGACTTAAAGTCTATAGGTCATTCACTGAGCATGGATGAAAGTTCCAGCTCCATCCACTTCACTAGATTGCTACATGCACAAGGAAGATTAGCTGAATTGATGGTTAATGATGGAAAAATAAGGGCAAGGCTAATTTAAATCCAAATGATGATGACACCTCATCTTGATGTTATGCATAAGGAGTTAGCCACGACAAAGGAGTTAGTGTAGGAAGACCCTCATCTTTCTATTGCTGAGAGCCTAGTTGAGCTAGCTGCCGATCTAGAAATTAAGTCACAAGTTTTGGAGTCTGTAATGTCCAGATGGGACAATACATTAGGTATGATAATGCAGCTCCATAAAACATTTTTGGATAATTATTTCAAAAACCCTACACCCCAGGAACTTCAAGTGACAAAAACAAGGGGGAAATGATATGACAGAATATAAAAGGGGAATGACAGAGTTCAAAGCAGAAACATGGAAATGACAAAGAGGAATTGAAATGCTACATACATAAGAATACATGAAGGAATTTATATCACAGTATGCCATATTATTTTGTAATGTTTATATATTCAGTTGTATGTCAAAAGAGTCTTATGTACATGTATGTGTAGAATCTTTTGAAGACCGAGTCAAAGTCTTAGGGGGAGTATTCATATAGGAGTTTTTATTATTACTAAGTACTCATATTGTAATGTAAATATCATGACAAAGTGTTTTTGCCACTAATGTCAAAGGGGGAGATTGTTGATCCCTAAGTTTTGTTGTCTTTTAGTGTCTTACACTTAGACATTTTCTAGGGAATGTTGGTCGGTCATCACTGTGATCGAGTCTTCATGTATAGGCCAAGTTAAATATAGACTTGTATATTATACATTTATCAAGCAGTAGTTACTATCGAGCAAGTTAGAGGTCACTGAGTACTTCAGTAATAGTCAAGTAGCTTATGCCAAGTTGTGTAGATATATCAGTGCCAAGCACCAGTATATGAAGAACAATTAATGCTAAGTGTCAGAGACTTCATATGCCGAGCAAGCAAAATTTTATATGTGTTTTTAATTGCACAAACACTTAGGTAAATTGTTTTGGCCAACATCTATACAAAGTTTTATGTTTGTTAAGGAAATCACAGAGGTGATTATGCTTTAGATTTGTAATCATTAATCCCTATGTAAACTATACAGCCAATCAAATTTAGGGAATGCTTAAGTAGCATAAGTAGATAATCTAGATCGTTGATCTTGATCTATGGAGTTAATTTGTTGTCTATATAAGATGAGATTTGAACCCTAAAATGATGTATGTATGCAAGAAGAAGGATCTCATATACATAACAAAGAAGCACTTTTGATATAGGCAGAGATCAGTAAAAGTGACCGAGAAAAGAAGTGAAGGAAAGAACAAAGATATATTTGATAGAGGAGATCAAATCTATATTGGAAGGAGAAGATCTGTTATCGACATCACAATGAAAACTGAAGGATCAGGTACTGAGATATTTTAATAGGTGAATCAGGGTATATCTCTTAACAGAGTGGTCCTAACAGGCCTAAGCAAATCTCTTAACCGAGTTCTTACTTAGTTGTAAGTTTAAATCCTTTTACAAGGTAGATTGTATAACTTTGCAAGCTCTTAGCAGGGAAGACCCCTCATAGGGTAGATCATTAGTTTATGATCAAAACTTTTTAGCTCTAGTAGGAAAACTTTAATACCGCAGTAGTGAAGATTTGTGGGTGTCATCCCCACCCCAGTTTTACCTTTCAAGGGTTTTTGGGTAACCAAAATCTTTGTGTTATGTTTCAATCTCATGGATGAAGATTAGAATGTTAGATCTATATCAGTATTGAATTTGATGTTTATTTTATGCAAGTGAATTTATGTCAAAATGGTGATAATAGTAGATATCTGATTCACCCCCCCTCTCAATATCTGACTTTCCCATTATAGATTTCCAACAATGACTATACAAATGGTTTACATGGATCTATAAAGTGGAAGAGATAAAGCATATACATGTGCTTAGGAATGAGCTAGATAGAGAGTGTGCTAGATAGTTGAGCTATTTCATCATTTTGCACCATCAATTTCAGAATAGGGGTTGCAAAAAGTACATTGGTAGCAGTAGGAGTGAAACCAAAAAAAGCACAATCCATGAGTGCTATCTCTATTTGAGCATTAAGTGTTGTTGTTAGTATCAACTAAGATCAGTTGGTAATCTAAGTTGATCAGTGTAAAAGAGCTATAGAAGGTAGTCAGTTGAACTTACAAAGCCTTCATACTCAGTAGTTACATGGCATAACCTAAAGCTAAAAGAACACTGGTTTAACCGAGCATCAGAGTATACCGAGCACCAAGTCAATGAGCACCAAGAATTCTACACATCGAGCATCAGTTAATTCACTGATAGAGAATGCAGTGTTTACCGAGTTGTTTAGGAAATGACATAGTAATCAATAAAGGCACATATCTCTATGCAAATGGTTTACATGGAGCTATAAATGTTTTACCAAGATCACGACACATTTATTATGGATGTAATCATTAAATGTTATGATGATTCCTATGTAATAGTTAGATCTAGGTTATTTTTATACACCGTAGATCTTAGGTTTTCTAAGATGTTGTAAACCTAATTAGGACAAAGCAATTTTCTATATAATTGTAATTGATGTCATTTTGAAAAAAAAAGGAAGACATGAAAAAGAATTCATTAAGGATTATTCGCATATAGGACATCTGAGTTCAGATAAGGGTTTACATGAATGAGCAATTATCAGAGATAGTATTCATTTGTCAGAAACATACAAGGCTACCAAGCATAACAGAGAGTAATATACTACACATCAAGGTGAAATCTATTTAGTATTTCATAGATATGATTCAGAAAAGTTAAAGTTGTCAATTGGAGATATTTTTTGTTATCTTTTAACCATTAGAACATGATTATAAATATCTTAACAGAGTAGACTTAATCGTCTGTTGTAAATCTCCTAACCAAGTGCACACTTATTTGGTGTTGCTAAAATCCTTTCACAAGGTAGATCTAATCGATCTTATGTTACTCCTAACAGGGTAAGATCATCATAAGTGATCACACTTGTAGCCTTAATCGACATACTTTATTTATTGCAGTAGTGAAGAATTTGTGGGTTTCATCCCCACCATAGTTTTTAGCTTCTAACAAGGGTTTCTACATAACCAAAATACTTGTGTCATGTTATATTTCATGAATCATTTATTGTTTGTTTTCATGCACTTTACACTTACAAATTATCTGAATGTATGTTGCAAACAATGGAATCAGTTGGTTAGATAGACACTACTATTGCAGATTGTTAATTCAGTAAAAGTTTTTGAGGGTACTGATTCACCCCTCCCCTCTCAGTACTATGTCTTTCCTATCCCAACAATTGGTATTAGAGCTAGATCTCTTATTTGGAAGTTTAATCACTGAAGAGGAAATATCTAAGGATGGAAAGATATAAGTTGGACAAGACAATTGAGAATCAAAAGATTTAGATGCAAATTTTCATTGAACAATATAAGCAAGCAAGGGATGAATTGAAGAAGTTATTGGTTGAGAGAAAAGATATGGCTGTTCGGCAATATGAGCTGATTATCATGAAGAAGATATCGATGACCCATTTGCGAATACTAGATCTAGATCAGGCAATATATCTGACATATCTGAAGGAAGTTTATCTTATTTATCTGAGAAAAATCTTTATCTGATTGAAAAAGTTAAATCCCTATAGATTGGTCAAGAAGCACAAATGGTAAGAATGATTGATGTGATGAATAATGCTAGACATGGTGAACAAGAGAGAAATTTGGCTGTTGAAGACAAAAGACAAATAACTAAGAAACTACAAGAGAAGGAATCTGAGATACTGAGACTTACCGAGCATCACTTTGAGATATCTAATTAGACGGTTGTTGTAAGTCAGGAAATCAACCAAGTGAATAGTGAGTTAACAAGGAAGCTTGAAGACATTGGTGAAATCAAAGAAGAAAATGAATGACTAAAAATGAAGTAAAAATGAAGCAACAACATAATGAAATGATTAAGAAAGCTAGAGATAGTTCCAAGAAAATTAATGAATTTCTGATCAGTCAAAGAGGACTTGGAAGTATTACTAGATTAGGCTATATCGAGCAAGGAGAATCATCTAAGAAAGATGACCATATGAACACCTACAAGAGTCAAATACCTAAGAAACTATCATGCTATCACTATGGTAAACCAAGCCACACATCAAATGTTTGCAGGAGTAAAGAAAAAGGTAATCCTAAAACCACTCCTAAGTTTAATGGTCATTGTTATAGTTGTAACAAGTATGGACATCAATCACATGAGTGCAGATCTAAGTTGAATAGGACTCCTAACAAACCATACATGGAGAAACACTATCGCACTTGCAACATCCATGGACATACCTCACAATAATGCAGAACAAAGATGAAGCAAGTTTGGACACCGAAAGGACAAAACAAGACCTATCATCTGAGAAGAAAATGTAATGCTTATACTTGAGATTATAACACGGGTAAAAGCACAAAGCAATGTCACATTTCAGGACAACTTATCAACACAACTAAATTTGAGTATTTTTAACTAAAGTTATTTTTTGTCAAACATATGGTTTAGCTAGATTCATTCTAGCTAAGTTAGATAAGTGCTTCAACTTTTCCAATTGGAAATATCTATTAAATGCATATTTTATACCAATTACTAAAGAAATAAAATTATTTTAGAAAAGTGATGTTTCAATAACTCCTCTTTTTAATGATATTTTTTTACAAATATAAAAATACCCTTTTTTAGAGCATAGAGTCAAGATTATCATCATATAATTTTTATATTATTTTAGTTAGATCTAATATATTATAATTTAAAAATACTACAAGTAGGTATTTTAACATTTGAGAACAAGTTGCTTCAAAAATAGAAAAAAATAGTAAAGCTTATTATATACGCTAAATGTGGGCCTCAATCTTAGCCATACACTTCAAGATAGTCCTTATTCATCAGTTACACACATGAATGAATATGAGATCATTCATCTTGCATGCTTGGATGAGCCGACCTATTGCCTCCTATCTAGATAGGGTTTTGAGCAACTCTCAGAATCAAGAGCCCAACAACCATAGAACGACTCTAGAATGGAGGGTTTTAATGTAGAATGCAAAGGTAGTTTATTCTAGAATGCAGATACGAGATTAATCTAGAATAATGAAAGATGAATAGTAATCTAAGAATAATTGAAATAAATTAAGCTATGATGTAATGTGTTATTAATCTAAGAAAAAAATATTAATCTAGAAATGCAAAGTGAAAATAGTAAAAGCTTGAATGCACACAAATTGAGGTAACGATTTAGCGACGATTCGATACTCAAAAGTTGCATCCTCTTGAATGAGAAACAAGAGGGTTCTTTTATAGAATCCAAAAATCAATTGACAGTCGAGATTGAACGAGATGCACAGTGGAGATTCAAAGGAAGTCCAGTGCAGAATGGTAAGTTTCCTATAGAGAGACAATCAATTGTTTGCTTTTGGAGTGAGTGGAGTAGTTAACTAGTTTGTTGCACTTTCGAATTTGTAATTAACTCAGAATTTCCTTTCTAAAGTGAAGTGAGGATTTTGGAGAGAATATTTGATTAAATAAATGAAATATGACCTCATAAATGAACTTTCTCAATTGTTTGAATAATTAAATTCAATTTATTGAAATGAGGATATTTATTCAAAAACCAAATATTATTTAATTTCTTTTCATGTGTTTTAGCTAAAAGGGTGAATTTAATTTAATTAAAGTGCTAGGACTTTGTAATTAAATTAAATCAATCATAGGGTTTATTTAGCCAATTGTAGTTGATATTTAGGAATTAAATATAATATGTGATTGATGTAGATTTAGGGTTTTCTGCATTTGACATTTAAGTCAAGTAGGGTCAGTAAAAAATCAGAATTGCCTAGTACAATAGGACTTTGGTGATTTAGAAAGTTGGTAGTATGAGACTAAATGCAACAAAATTGGTTAGGGTTGCAAGATGCCAATTTTGGGGTATTACATTTTTCCCCTCTTTGAATTGATGTGCGAGTAGCACATTGATTCAAAGAATAGTTTGATGTGACAATTGATGAAGGTTTCATGGTTATCTTCAGAATGAAACTTAACCCTCAGAAGTCTAGGTTAGATTGCCAAGACACCAGTTAGGTTATCACCTTTCATAAGACTGTCCCCAGAATGAGGCTCAATCTTTAGGAGTTAGGGTTAGATTGCCACGATACCCATCCATTGAATGATAACCAATACAAATTTTTAGGGCTATCTCTAGAATGAAGCTTAGTCCCCTGAAATCTAGGTTAGATTGCCCAGATACCAATTAAGTCAAGTTTCAGAATCATCTCCAGAATGAAGCTTGATTCTCTGAAATCTAGGTTAGATTTCTCAGATACCGGTTGAGAAGAGCTTTTTATAGCCATCTTTAGAACAAAGTTTAAATTTTAGGGATCCAAGTTAGATTGCCCAGATACCTAGTAGTGATATTTAGAGAACCATCTCCAAGACAAAGCTTGATCCCCAGGGATCTGAGTTAGATTGCTCAGATACCTAATAGTGAGATGCCAAGATGTAAGGAATAGAGATTCCATTGGTGATTCGAGATTGTGGAATATCCAATTTTGAATATGAAGTATGAAAACTGGACATGCCCCAAGTGGTGAGATGCCCCTAGCAATGATGACTTTTGAATTTAAATTAGATTGATTTGATGTAATTCAATGATGCAATCATCCTGCCCCCTCGAGAGTGAAATTGAAAGATGACACATCATAAAGGTAATTGAAGGTAATAGATCACAGATAGAGATAAAACCAAAGGTCTAGAAGAATTCAAAATGGGGTATGAAAGATTCCAAGAGATTCAGAAGCAATTTGGAGTGATTTTAAGGTTCGGTTGACCAAGTTTGATCAAGGTTGACTAGAATTGACTAGGGTTGACTTTTGATGATTTTTTTTGAAGATTTCAAGAAAATGTTGATGTGGTATGATTCTGAGAAGAAGGCAACGTCAGAAAGTCAGCTGCACAAGCATCCAATCACGTCAGTCCTAAAATATTAAAATGCGATTTTGATTACATAGAAGTGTCAGATTTTGATTTTGATTTCAATCTCGAAAATGGATTTAGAGCGATTGATTTAGCCAAGGGTGAAATTTTCATGCAAAATGGAGCACTTTTAAAAATTAGGTCAAAACCTATATATTGGCAAAAAGGGTCTTTTTCAATTCATTTGCACTGTTGACTTTTGTGAGAGGAGCTCTAAGAAAAAATGGGGGTCCTCATCAAATATCATCATTTCAAGCGTTCCAAATGTCACGGTCGGCCAACAGATGACAGAGTACCGATAAGCATTCGACAACCTCTATGTTGATTCAAATTTTTATGTGTTTTAGGGAATTTTTAGCATTTTGAAGCACATTTTTTGAATCGTGTCTGCGGGTTCTCACGCGAAGAATTAGTTTCTTCACACGGGATTGTGAGGAAGCTCGCACAAGAAAATGCTACAAAGCACTTTCTTGTGTAGGCCTTTGCATAGGCTCGCACGGGATACAACCATGTGTCACGTGAGAAACCCTTGGAAAGGGGGTTTCCTCGCACGAGCCATGACAAACATTTGTGCAACAGTGAAACTTCATGCGAGACCATGTACTTCTTCACGTGAGGTTTTGCATGGAAGGTGAATCTTCACACGAAGAAAGAAGACCAATTTGAGAGCATTTGAGTTGATTTTCATCTAGTTGGCTGATTATATAGTCTTTTAGCCATGTTTAGGATATTTGTATAGCTTCATATTCCTATTTTGCATTGATTTAATGTCATGATTTTGGTCGAGTATTGATCATGTGCTGTCGTTTGATTGTATTGCAGGTCGATAGTTAGATGCTGTTGAGTTGGGTTACATTGATGCCTTAGGTTTGTCTTATCTTTGTTATGTACTCGATATTTGGGTAAATCACGGTCTACTAGGGGCTTTGGTGGAGCATTTCCATTTAGAGATGAAGATCTTCTACCTTGCTCAGGGTGAGCTGACAGTCGCCCCTGAGGATATCTACATGATACTCAGGATCCCATTTCATAGGCCACACATTGAGTAGGACATACAACCTCAGGTAGGGAATGCGACATTGAGGGAGATTCTATAGGACAACCTCGCCCTGGGCTGAGTGATCCCATGGGAAGAGCTTATCAGAGAGTACATGCCTAGACATAGATTGGTCATAGTATTAGCAACATTCTTGGGGTGTTATCTGATGCCAGATGGAGGGAAGCACAGTCTTGAGTGTGGATGGGGTAGGATGCTGCAAAGGATGTTGGGGCAGCTAGTATGCTATGGGTGGGGGTAGTGCATGCTGGCCCATATGTATCATGAGATGCATGAGATCAGCTACAGAGAGGTGAAGAGTATGTTTGCCAACGTGTTCGTATTATAGGTGTGGGCATGGGAGCACCTACCTATAAGCGCGGCCCTACAATTCATAGGAGGGCCCAGGCAAGATCTTCCTCTCCATCCATTGATTATGGTTTGGAAATAATAGAATAAAGGGCCGTGCATGAAGAGGATGCTAGTTCAACCGGAAGGAAGTCTAACTAGAATAAGGAGGGCAACCGGTCGATCCAAATTAGTTTATCGAGAAATGCCCCGCGGGTTCTCCCAGCATTACTTTCCCTCCAGCCAGGTGTAGGCTAGGATGGGAGGGTTCTCCCAGCATTCCTTTCTAGCTATATGCAAGCCAGTCTTTGATGATATGTGGCAGCCCCATGAGCCATACATTTATAGGTACCATGACTAGATGACCCAGCCTATGCTGGGTAAGACCTAGCAGTGGCGATCCCAGCTTGATGATATGGTGGCAGTTGCATGGAGACCTTGGAGGGAGACTGAGGCATGTGACGATGCTAGGACCCAACTTGGTTACATGTTTTTCTCACATCTATTGATTGATCATTCGATCTCAGTGATCGAGCGATTTCCACTTACATGGGTGTGGTGGTAGTTCGACCATCTGGAGGATGTTTCACATGAGTACTTCTCTTACACCCACTTCACCGATGAGGTGAAGAAGGGATGGTCGGTATGATTAGAACCAGGGAGATCCATGATCAACATACGAAGATTAGTACTAAGTCACTAGGACTATATGGCCGGGGTTGAGGATGGTGGCATGCCGCCAGAGTTCAAAGAGCATTTTGCTAGCCATCCATTCTCCCAATTTACCAATCTAGTGGGTATGGGTGCACTAGTGCAGATAGTGCACTAGCAGGTACCACAGCTGATACAACCACAACAATAGGTATTGCGACCAAGGACCACATAGGTTCCCATCCCTCCTCAATGGATGAGGACTGATCCATGTGCTGAAGGTAGTGGAGCTTAGGAGAGATCCTCCCAACAAAGGACATAGGAATAGCCAGAACAATAGCTAGAGGCTGAGGCACAGGCTAAGGGAGGTGGAGATGAGGAGATGTAGGACTAGCCTGCACAGGGTCTAGTGGTAATTGACCTATTATCATAAACGTAGGATGCTCTACGAAGAGTCCAAGATAGGGTGTAGATTGCATAATGACAACTTCGAGACCTATAGATATAGTTGGCCATCCGAGATGCGCACTTGGTGGACAGGGATCATGAGCTCAGGGAGCTTCGAGAGTAGTTGGAGAGATCACAGGAGGAGACCCAGTACTAGTCCACCTAGGTGACATACTATTTTTTGGCATATGTCAACGTGGTGCATGATGGAGCTGAGCAGGTGCACAAATTTTTAGAGTATGCAGGAGCCACAGATGTTGCACAGATGCTTGCTCAACTTGATATGCATCCTCCTCCACCTCCTCCCGAGGGAGAAGGCCAGAGCTAGGCTATGTACCTGTCAATTGTGTAGATTGTACCACATGATGTATTCAATGCATTGGCATCTTTGTATTGTAGCATTCTTGAGATAGACTATGCTCGAGTAGCACCCATTTTATTCTAGACACTTTGAGATATATATATATATATATATATATATATATATATATATATATATATATATATATATATATATATATATATATATATGAGCTCTTCTTTTGGTATCATTGTATGTGTCATGGTTGATTTTAATGTTTATACTTTATGAGATGTTTCCTATATGATTAAATAGGTAGATGTAAATGTATGGAATGTATGAATATGAATATGTATGAAATGCACATGTTTTCCTTTATGTATGGATGAGATGAATATGAATATGTATGAAATGCACATGTTTTCCTTTATGTATGGATGCAATGTATATGGAGATGTAAACATGTATGTATGAAGATTGTTTATTATAATGCACTTGTGAATGAAATATGTAAATGCAATGTATATGGTACTAACATCTCATGTAGGATGTCACAATATATGACAGATGCTAACCAAAATAACTTTTTTGAAGATCGAGAGTGAGGATCAACTTGTGCAGTCATGATGAAAGTAGGACGTGAAATGAGAACCTCTCATAGGACAAATCCATGAGAATACAATGAAATAACCATCGAAACACTATCGCAATGCAAGTCTAGAATGAAAATGCAATCCTATGCTAGATGCAATCTCTAGGACTTGGTTGTTGGACCCATTAGATATTTTTATGTTGGAGATTTTTTAGTAGGCCAGTACTGACTGTATGTTTGTCATTGATGATAATATATGGAAAGTAGCATGCATGGAAGTCTTATGTAGTAAGCTTTCAGTATATGTAGCATGGACATGATATCAACATGATATCATAAGCGCAGAGGTTAACTGTTAGCATAGACAGTTATATTGTAGTTGGTGTCAGCAGTGTTCCTGATAGAGTAACAGACAGTGTTCTGTGTATGGTTGTCTGTACAGTTGTCCTATGGGTATGTGCCCTTGGATATATGTTGAAGACATGTTAGTGATGTTTTAGTTATGGACGCATAGTTTGACAATGAACACAAATGAAGTTATGCAGTCGCTATTCGCTAGTAGCAGTTTCCTGTGTTTGTTCAGAAGAGCTAACAAAGATTTTATTGGTTCTTGAGTTGCGCCTATCTTGATAGTATGTGCCCTTAGAGTTAAGCTTGGAGAAGTGTTATTAATGTTTGGTTAAGAGCACATGAGTTAATTCAGCTTACAGAGAAAGTTCCAGTTGTTTTGGTAGAGCTGACAATGTGTAGCGTGCGTCTACATTTATTTTATTAGACAGGTCCCAAAATGAGTTGTGTGCCTAATAGAGATGAAAAAATGTTTGTTGGAGTTTATTATGGTTTCTCTAATATGATTTCAAGATGGTTCTAACAGGCTGACTTGATTATATCATTTGGAGGAAAGATATTTATACATAGTCATTTGTGATTGTTGGAGTGTGGTTCATGGTTGATTAAGAAGAGCAGAGTAGAGTGTGTGAAGTTTTGGGCCATTAGAAGAAGGTCTATGTGACCAAGTAGAGTACTTGTGCTATTCATTGGAACTGATCTAGACAATAGGTCTAAGCGCAGTTCACAAAGATCCATATATAGTGTATATCTGTTATTCAGAAGGTTGTAGCCTTCGCCCATTTGAGCAGTGAGCTCTTGGATAGTGCATCCTCTCCCCTAACAAGGAAAATTGTAAAAGACTCCTAATAGGGTCTGACCCTTAACCAGGTCTACTATACATAATATATTGTAAAGCTACTCCTAACAGGGTAAAGGATCTTCTAGCAAGGATCATTATACACTAGTACAAAATATTAGTGGGTATCAAGTCCCACTAGGGTTTTTACCTATTTGGGTTTCCTCATAACTAAAATATTGGTGTTGTGTTCAAGTGTTCTTTCATTGTTTTTACGCTTTATGTTTAAGTATACTCAATTGGATAAAGAATTGAAACTTGTAGATAACTGATTCACCCCCCCCCCCCTCTCAGTTATCTCTTGGGACTATTCCTAACAATTGGTATCAGAGCCAAGTGCCTCAGAGAGAAAGTTTAATAGGTTGAGGTTGATTAGATGGCATACTTCAAGAAAGAAAGTCCTAAGTTTGATGGAGAGAATTATCTTGATTGGAAGAACAAGATGGTAACCCATTTGCAGTGTATTTCTTTTGAAGTTTTTAATGTAACCATCAAAGCAGCCAAGATTCCTACCTTAGAAGACCTTGGAAAAGATGATGCTACTGATGCACAAAAGGAATTACTTCATTATAATGCTATTGCTAAAGAAGCCCTTATCAATGCCCTATCTGATGGTGAATTTTTAGAATTAAAAAAGGTAGATACAACCCACAAAATATGGAAGCACCTAGAAGACACATTTGAAGGAGATAAACAAGAAAAGGATGCACGCAGAAAGACATGGAAGAAAAGATACAATGCATTAGAGATGCTACCTGAAGAAAACATCAGAGCTTACAATCAGAGGATTAATGAAGCAGTTGCTAGAATTAGGAACAATGGTGGAGAGATATCAGAAGAGGACATTATGGATAAAGTAATGACTACTCTTACTCCTGAATATGAAAGCAAGATCAACATCCTTGATGAGACCATGTAGCTTACATCAAATTTCAAGAGAGAAACCTTGATCAACAAGACCTCAACTTTTGAGATTTCAAGATTGAAGACATAACCAAAGAGTGAAACAACTTTCAAAGAAACAATTCATGGTAAGAAATCTGCAAACACTTCTGGTAATTTTGATGATGATAATGAAGATAAAACACTAGATGAATTTATTGCTATGGTTGCCAAAAGAGAAAAGAAAGGAAAAGGAAAATATGAAGGTCAATTACCATTTAAGTGCTTTTCATGTAATAAGATTGGTCACTTTGCATCTAAGTGTCCCACCAGAGCTAAAAAATTCAAAAAGGATTACAAGCCTAAGTATTCTAAGGAATGCTACTATGTTGGAGATGGAGTTTCAGATGAAGAATCATGTCAAGAAGAAATTGGATTCATTTCTATTGTAGACAAGATGAATAGTAAGTCAGTTCATAAAGATGAGAAAGTAAATCAAGAGATATCATTGATTTCACAAGCTGACATAAGGACAGACTGGATTATAGACAGTGGCTGTTCACATCACATGATAGGTGATAAAGGCAGGTTTGTTCATTTGGACAAATACAATGGAGATATGGTTAGATTTGGAGACAACACTCCTAAACCTATAGTTGGTAGAGCAGCCATCACTTTGGATTGAAAGAATAGTACTGATGATGTTCTTTATGTTGATGGTTTGAAACATAACCTTCTCAGTGTTGGACAGTTACTTGGAAAAGGCTATCAGTTGGAGTTCAAAGATGAAAAATGCATCATTAAAAACAAACATGGTGTTATGATTGCATCAGACACAAAGACAAAAGGTAATGTTTTTTAGCTCAATTCAGAAGCAAGTTGTTTTGTTGCTAAAATTGATGATAGTTGGTTATGGCATAAAAGACTATGTCATATCAATTTTGATAACATAGTAAAGATAAGCAATGTTAAGGCAGTAAGAGGTCTACCTAGCATAGAAAAACTAGTTGATACTATATGCAGGGAATGTGTGATGGGGAAGCATGTGAGAAATTCATTCAGGAGCAAGCAGAATTCAGTAGAGAACAAGTTAGATCTGATTCATACAGACCTATGTGGTCCAACTCAAACAAGATCATACTATGGTGAAAGGTATTTCATTTTGTTTGTTGATGATTATACTAGGATGATGTGGGTTGCGTTCTTAAAAGATAAGTCAGAAGCTTTTGATAAGTTCAAAAAATTCAAAGCTAAGGTTGAGAATGAATCTGGACTAAAGATAAAGTGCTTGAGATCAGATAGAGGAGGAGAATTCACCTCTGATAGATTTTATGAGTACTGTGAAGAACATGGCATAAAGAGATAGTTAAGTGCACCTAGAACACCTAGTAGAATGGAATTGCAGAGAGAAGGAATAGGGTCATCCTTGATACAGCGCACACCATTATGATAGAAGGAAAAGTTGCACACACCTATTGGAGAGATGTGGTCAATACAATAGTCTATACAATCAATAGAATTCAATTGAGGCTAGGTGCAGACAAAAAACCTTATGAGCTATGGTTTGGTAATGTTCCCACAGTAAAATACTTCAGAATCTTCGGAAGCAAGTGCTACATCAAGAGGGATGAAGCAGTAGGCAAGTTTGATGCAAGAAGTGATGAAGGTATTTTTCTTTGTTACTCTACTCAAAGTAAAGCTTATAGATCTTTCAATCTAAGATTGAAAAAGATCATTGAAAGTGCTCATGTAAAGATTGATGAATAGTTTATGATTCAAGAAAGATATCATGATTACTCACCCATGATTGAAGAAGAACCTAGACCCTCTACTAGTGAGACAGATATTGAAGAAATGTTTGACAATATTGATGTGTTATTCAATGACCCTGAGACAAGTGAAGAAAATACTCCTAAGGCTGATGAGTCAGCATCACCTAAAGTTCCAAAGTTTACATCAAGAAATCATTCCAAGGCAGACATCATTGGAGATCAGAGTGGGAAAGTCTTAACAAGATCACAAGCAAAGAACTCAGCTAGCAATGAAGCTATATGTTTACTATCTCAGATTGAACCTTTAAGTGTTGAAGATGCATGTAATAATTCAGATTGGCATGATGCTATGAAAGAAGAACTTGATCAGATTGTTAAAAATGAAACTTGGAAATTGGTCCCTAGACCTACTGATAAAAATGTGATCGGAACAAAGTGGATATTTAGAAATAAGATGAATGAAGATGGTACAATAGTAAGAAACAAAGCAAGATTAGTATGTAAAGGATATGCACAAAGAGAAGGCATTGATTATTCAAACACATTTGCACCTGTAAGTAGATTAGAAGCTATTAAGTTGTTTTTAGCTTATGCTATAGTTAAAAAATTCAAAGTTTATCAGATGGATGTCAAATCAGCATTCTTGAATGGAGACTTAAAAGAAGAAGTATACATTGAGTAGCCAGAAGGATTCACCTTATCAGACAAACCTGATATGGTATGTAGTTTGAAGAAAGCCCTCTATGGACTTAAGCAAGCTCCTAGAGCATGGTATGAGAGACTAGATGGATACTTAACAAAGATTGGTTTCAAGAAAGGAGTTGTAGATTGTAATCTATTCATTAGAGAGACATTTGAAGGTTTTCTTCTTGTAGCTATATTTGTTGATGACATTATCTTTGGAGGTAATGACAAACTCAGTGCTGAATTTGCCAAAGAAATGCAGAATGAGTTTGAGATGAGTATGATTGGTCCTGTCAAGTACTCTTTGGGACTAAATGTGCAGCAGACAGAAAAAAGAATTTTCATTAATCAATCAAAGTATGTCAAAGAGATACTGAAGAAATTCAAGATGGATGATTGCAATCTAGTAGGAACTCCTATGATCACTGGATGTAAGTTTACAAAAGAAGATGACTCACCAGCAGTAGATATAACAATGTATAAGTCTATGATTGGTAAACTCATATATCTTACTCAACTAGACCTGATATTTCCAATGCAGTTGGCATAGTTGGAAGATTTGCAACAGAGCCTAAACAAAGTCACCTCATGGTAGTAAAAATAATATTCAGATACTTGCATGACACTATAGATTATGGTCTATGTTATCCTACTTCAGAAAATGTTGAGCTTCATGAGTACACTAATGTAGATTGGGTAGGATGTGTTGATGATAGAAAGAGTACCTTAGGTGGAGCAGTGTTTCTTGGTGATAGACTTCTCACCTGGACAAGCAAGAAACAAAATTCTATTTCTTAGTCAATAGTAGAAGCGGAGTATGTTGCAGCAGCCTTGAATTGTTTTACAATTGTTTGGATCAAACAGATGATAAATGATTTTGGAATTCAGATTGATTATCCTATTGTTATTCACTGTGATAACACTAGCACTATCAATATGTCAAAGAACCCTCTAATGCATGCAAAGACAAAGCACATTGAGATCAAGTATCACTTCCTAAGAGAGAAAGTGGCAGAGAAAGAAGTCAAGTTGGACTATGTGAGTACCAAAGAACAATTGGTAGATATATTCACAAAGCCCTTTACTAAGGATACTTTTGAGTATCTCAGGGAGAATTTGGGAGTTATTCCCTTCCCTGTTTCTACTTAGAAGAAAGAAGGAAAGGCATTAGTCCTTTGGGATTGGTGGAAGGTTTACTACTCTACCTCAGCAATAGTACCGGTGCTTACAATGAATGGCACCCTTTGCCATTGATGTCAAAGGGGGAGTATATATAGAGTCATGACAAATAGAAGTAATATACTAAGGGGGAGCAACATTCAGTTATGACAATAGTATAGTTGAGGAAATGGAGAATGTTATAAAAGAAATGTTCATTTGGGTTGATGGTGGTTTTTCATTCCACATGTTGCCGTCAATGCCAAAGGGGGAGATTGTTGGAGATTTGCCAGCAGGCCAGTATTGACTGTATGTTTGTCATTGATGACAACATATGGAAAGTAGCATGCGTGGAAGTCTTATGTAGTAAGATTTTAGTATATGTAGCATGGACATGATATCAACATGATATCATGGGCACAGAGGTTAACTGCTAGCATAGACAGTTATATTGTAGTTGGTGTCAACAGTGTTCCTAACAGAGTAATAGATAGTGTTCTATGTATGGTTATCCATACAGTTGTCCTATGGGCATGCGCCCTTGGATATATGTTCAAGACATGTTAGTGATGTTTCAGTTATGGACACATAGTCTGATGATGAACACAAGTGAAGTTATGCAGTTGCTATTCTCTAGTAGCAGTTTCTTGTGTTTGTTTAGAAGAGCTGACGGAGATTTTATTGGTTCTTGAGTTGTGCCTATCTTGATGGTATGCACCCTTGGAGTTAAGATTGGAGAAGTGTTATTGATGTTTGGTTAAGAGTGCATGCATTAATTCAGCTTATAGAGAAAGTTGCAGTTATTTTGGTAGAGCCGACAGTGTGTAGCGCGTGTCTCCATTTATTTTATTAGATAGGTCCCAGAATGGGTTGTGTGCATAATAGAGCTGACAAAATGTTTGTTGGAGTTTATTATGGTTTCTCTAATATGATTTCAAGATGGTTCTAACAGGCTGACTTGATTATATCATTTAGAGGAAAGATATTTATAGGCAATCATTTGTGATTGCTGGAGTGTGGTTCATGGTTGATTAAGAAGAGTAGAGAAGAGTGTGTGAAGTGTTGAGCCATCAGAAGGTCTATGTGACCACATAGAGTACTTGTGCTATTCATTGGAACTGATCCACACATCAAGTCTAAGCGCAGTTCACCAAGATCCAGATATAGTGTATATCTATTATTCAGAAGGTTGTAGCCTTCGCCCATTTGAGCAGTGAGCTCTCAGACAGTGCGTACTCCCCCTAACAGGGACAATTGTAAAAGACTCCTAATAGGGTCTGACCCTTAACCAGGTCTATACTTAATATATTGTAAAGCTACTCCTAACAGGGTAAAGGTCTTCTAGCATGGATCATAATACACTAGTACAAAATATTAGTGGGTATCAAGTCCCACTAGGGTTTTTGCCTATTTGGGTTTCCCCATAACCAAAATATTGGTGTTGTGTTCAAGTGTTCTTTCATTGTGTTTATGCTTTATGTTTAAGTATACTTAATTGGATAAATAATTGAACTTGTAGATAACTGATTCACTCCCCCTCTCAGTTATCTCTTGGGACCATTCCTAACATTTTTCATCATAGAGAATTTGTATAGGATGGTCATAAGATGTTATACAACCCTCACTGACATGGAAATCATGAGAATATAAATATGACATTAGTCTTAGGTTTGTTAGAATGAGGTGTAAGAATTAAGGCACAAGAAGCCAGAATGACCAGAACACCTATTCCTTTTGATTTAGCAAGTGAACATTAGCATCAAAGCATAGTCGCTAGGATGAACATAATGTTTTTTACATAAAAACACATCAGATATGCAAGAGTTACTCCTTAGGATAAATGATTGATAAGTATTCTATTTGCAATGACCCTTACATTTATAACCTAAGACATAAGGTTGCTAAAAATTATCATAGTGACCCTTACGTTCACTTCATAGGACAAGGATTGAGATCTCACTTGTAGAAGAAAGAAGTCACTCAAACAGACAAGGAGAAGAACCAACGTCACAAATTTTCCATATAAAAAGAGTTGAGGTACACATGGCCATCTAACAAGAGAGACATGCTCTCATAGTGGACACCCCTTTTATATGGGTCCTTTGGATCATTGGAACTAAACCAACAAACATGAAGAAAATAAAAGGATCATGCCCCCAGACTTCACATCACTCGGTCAAGATAGACGTCATGGAATTGCTCGAGAAGGAATGATAAAGAGAAAATACAAGCACACAAAAGAAAAGCTCAGCATGTCTTAGAGAGTCTCAAATTTAGTTTAAGTTTAAGTTTCAGCAGATTGATGTCTAATAAAAAATATGCATCATTTGTGAGAAGCCTCATTGGTACGACGATAGTAGATAGATGCAGTGAGAACCACTGGTGACTGACGCAAGGGAGATTCTCAAGTAGAGAGATCTCTATAATAGCTAGGCATCAGTAGGCAGATGCAATGAGAACTACTAGTGACTGATAGAAGAGAGATTCCTGAAAGTAATAGGACAATGCCCCCTAGACTAGGAAGGTTTCCCCTAGAGTATGACCAGTTTCAATCCATGTAGATTTGAGCAGAGTCTCAAAGGTAATTGAGAGCATGTGCATGATCGAGAAAACTAAAGTAGGAAAATAGGAAAGCAAAGAGCAATTGTACAGAGCCAAGCAGTGTTGCGATAGATATAGCATTGCAAAAAAAGAGGCTCTTGTTTACTAGGTTTTCACATTCTTGGAAGAAATTCCTTTTTTGCTACCATGACGCTTGTTTGCTAGGTTTTCATCAATGACACTTTTTTCTTTTTCAATTTTTTTGTATTTTTTGTATTTTTTTTGCTATTATCAAGGTGCCTATTACTAGGTTTTCACTAGGATAATATATATTTTTAGGACATTTTGCAATTTTTAGGATTTTTTAGGCTTTTACTATGTACATGGAGCATTCTAAAGATGTCTCAGCTATAGAATCATTTTAGATGCAGAGTGTTGATCAACTCTTTAAGCTGTTCTCCTTTAGTGGTGGAGAGTTGATAGGCGCTGTAACCAAACATTGTAGTAACAATATATGGACCAAGCCAATTTGGCTCAAATTTTCCCTTCTGGATCTGTTGCTATTGATTCTTAGGGTTCTCTCTCAGGACAAGATCACCCACTTGGAATTCCCTTGGTCTAACCTTCTTTTTATAGCTCTTTGACATCTATTTCTGATATGTTCTGTGGTGATCGAACTCCACTTGCCGATGTTCATCTAGTAGTTCTAGCTCTTGAAAATGAGATATTCTGCTATCATCATTAGCGACGAGGCATTTCAGAGAGACTCACAAAGTGGGAATCTCAACCTCAATTGGCAGCACAACATCCGCTCCGTAAACCAAAGTAAAGGGTGTGGCCCCTGTCGGTGTCCGTATACTTGTTTGATAATTCCATAGAGTTGGATTGATCTAGAGATTTCAATCTCGTCCAGATTTGTGAACTGTGCGATGCAAGATTTTGAGGATCACTTTGTTTGATGCTTCCACCTGTCCATTGCCTTGAGGATAATAGATGGAAGACCAGTGCTGCGTGATTTTGAACTTAGAGTATAGCTCCTTTAGATCCTTATTCTTAAAATACCCCTGTTATCAGTGATTATGGAGGAGGGTACACCATACATGCAGATGATGTAATTAAGTATGAACATGGCTATATATTTTCCATTTGCTATGGTAAGAGGTACTACCTCGACCCACTTGGTGAAATAATCTGTAGCACTTATGATGAACTTGTGTCTATGCGATGAAGAAGGATGAATATGACCTACCAAATTGAAGGCCCATTGTTGAAATGGCCAGAAAGTGATGAAGGGAATTAGCTCCTCGGCTAGAGCGTGAATTAGATTTCCATGTAGTTGACACTATTTACAAGACCTAGCATACTACGTAGTTTCTGTTTCCATGTTTGGCCAATAGTAACTAGCTCTAATAAGCTTACTGGCCAGTGTTAGGCTGCTCAAATGAGATCCACATATGCCTTCATGCACCTTAGCTAACACACGCTTAGAATTGTTGGGTTCTAAACACCTAAGGAGGGTACCATCTGTTAGAGTACTCGAGTATTGCTAATAATTAAATTAGTTAATTATTAGTTTATCTACTCTTTGCTTAAGTTAGACTTAGGAAAGTTTCCATTTCTTAGAAGTTTCCCTTTTAGGGTTTCGGTATCCTTTATAAGGATTCACCGCTTTGTAATTCATAAGGAGATTGTATTGTAATTTCATTTGGTTAATAGAAGCTTTTTTCTATCACAATGATTTTCCTGTCTTTGGCCTTTTGGCCGCCATAGTTTCTGCCTTCTCTTTTGTCTTCATTCTTGTAGCAGTCTTTGCATGTAGGTGTTCTTGGGAAGATTTGATGGTTATCAAATCTAACATGGTATCAGAGCCATCTTGCTGCTCGCTGTTCGTGTTTTTGTTGAAGTGATTCAGAAGCAAGACGTTATTTAAAAAAATTTTTGGGGGTATTTTGAGCAAAAACGGACGCCACCATTGCGTTCAGAAGGTCCGGGAGAGTCAAAAATCATATAAAGTTTGCAGTTTTTGGCCACTGTGACTTCTGGGAGAAAATTTTTGCCCTCCTAGGGCCGTACGGCTCAAAAATAAAAAAAAAAATTACAAAAAAAATCAATTTTTAATTGATTTTTGCGTTAAAAATAATGCAGCCTTTGTTTTTAAAAGGCGCCGCCCAGCGGCCACCAGTGCACCGCCGAGCGGCCACCCCGCGCCCAGCCGCGGCCTCCTCAGCTCCTCCGCCGCGCCACCAACGGCCACCGCGCTGCCAATCTGTGGCCTCCGCCGCCCTCGGCCCCGCCGCCCGCGCCCGCGCCCTCCGCTCCGCCGGCCCGCCCACCGCCGGCACCAGCGCCGCCTCCCGGCCCCGCTCCGCTCTGCCCTGCCGGCCTGGTGGCCTTTAAGCCCCGCCGTGGTCACGCAGGTGACCAAGAGCTCTGGCTCTAGCCCCCTGCGCGCGCCATGCGCCCAGGGGCTTTGCATTTCCAGCCCCAGGGGCTTTAAAATTTTTTTTTTGAAGCTTTTTTAGGGTACCTGGGCCTTTTTCGCTCTACAGGGAGCATCTGAAGGTCTTTTTCTAACTTCCATATACTGTCGGAAAGCTCTTTCTGAGAACTTTTTGATGGTGGAGGTTAGGGTTTTTGGTTCCACCGTTTCAATAGTATTTTTTGCTGTTGAAGTCTGATATCTCTTTTTGCCTTCCGGGAGTCATATCTGGCTCATCCGGACTCCTTTTTTGGCAAACAAGATATCGTCGAAAAGCTGGTTCAGTGTGCTATTCAGTGGTTGAGGTTATTTTTCTAGATTCTACTCCAGGTTTTCTCTCCTCCGCATTTGGCAGTTTATGCCCTCTGGTGGAGTGCTTGGTTCTATAGGTCCGGGGATCTCTTCTTCTGAGTTCATAGCTCACTCTTCTTTCTGGCTTTTGAGCTTGCATGCTCTTCTATTGCATCTTTGTTCTGTAAAATGTACTAAGATAAAGTGCCTACTTCTGCATTCTTGGATCTTGTACACCTTGTTCGGTTGATGTACTCGCACTCTGTTATAAAGTGCCATGGGGGGTTATGATGTTTATGCCACTTTAGGCACATCCACCTTTGTCAAGTGAGCATACCTTCCACGACATTAGCCCATGTAGTGTGTCTGTGACACCACCCTTTATCCTGTGTGTGTGCTTCTGTTGCACTGTTGGTGTTCCTGGTTCTTCTTCTGCAGTTGTTTCTGGCATCGCATTTCAGTGTTCCTGTCACCTCTCCCAGTTCAGCATTATGGGGGGGTTCACCTATTGGTTCTATTGCTTCCTGGTTCGATTGATCAGCTCTTCAGACGTTTGTCTTCTCTACCTGGTCATGCACTTCAGTGGGGGTTCCAGCAGTATCTTCTGACAGAGTTTTCAGACATGCTTCGGAGTTGCTTCTTGCTTTTTTCTTGTTCCTTTCTCTGGGACATCTTTTTCTTTTTGTTTTGGGTACCTGATCAGGCCTTGTTGCTGGGACCCATCTTTCCTTCTTTCTGCAGTAGTTTAGCTTTTTTGCTTCTCCCTAAGTTACACTTAAGGGGGGGTGTTAGAGTACTCGAGTATTGCTAATAATTAAATTAGTTTATTATTAGTTTATCTACTCTTTGCTTAAGTTAGACTTAGGAAAGTTTCCATTTCTTAGAAGTTTCCCTTTTAGGGTTTCGGTATCCTTTATAAGGATTCACCGCTTTGTAATTCATAAGGAGATTGTATTGTAATTTCATTTGGTTAATAGAAGCTTTTTTCTATCACAATGATTTTCCTGTCTCTGGCCTTTTGGCCGCCATAGTTTCTGCCTTCTCTTCTGTCTTCATTCTTGTAGCAGTCTTTGCATACAGGTGTTCTTGGGAAGATTTGATGGTTATCAAATCTAACACCATCTAGACCTCACCAATACAAGTCGTTAGCTACGATGACATACCATGAAGCACTGTAGATTAAGTGACATTTATCATTTTGGGTGTAAGTATCCACAACAATCCATTTGCGGAGGTAGGAGTATATGTGGTGGTAGCGGGATGAATCATGTCTAATGACAAAACATATCATCTGAGATTCAAGATTATCATAGGCTGGGTAGAGTAATGTTTCCACCACAAATTCATGTCAAAAGTCATTTTCTGGCATTTGTAGCATAAAAGTGAGAATAGCCATTGGATCATCCACTTTTTTGTCTGCCCTTGGAAATTGTTGGAATGTGATATGTGTGAAATACTTTTGGAGATCATCGACCATCTTCTTGTAGGGCACTAGTTTATCATCCTTTGTCTAATAAATGTCATTGACCTGATTGATGACTAGTTGTGAATCTTTGAAGACTTTGAGTTCATCCACTCGCCACTCGATGACTATCTTCATGCCATTGATCAGAGCTTTGTACTCAATGATGTTGTTTGTACAAGGAAACAACATCTTCTATGCTTGGGTAAAGAGTACTTTTGTGGCGTAATGAATAGTATCCTGACACCTAACCCATGTTGGGTGAATGATCTATCAAAGAACATAGTCCATGATTTATGTGTGAGAAGAAGTATGGACTTGTCTGGAAACTCAATGCTCAATGGTTGATGATATGTGAGAGGTAGCTCCGCCAACTGATATGCAATTGCCTACCCTTTGATGGCTTTTCTTTCTACATACTCGATATCAAACTCACTGAGTATCATGACCCACTTTTCTAGTCTACCCGTGAGGGCAGCCTTATTGATCAAATATTTTAAGGGATCAATCTTAGCAATGAGGTGTGTAGTATGATCAAGCATGTAGTGTCACAATTTTTGTGAAGAAAATACCACTACTAGGAAAGCCTTCTCTATGACAGAGTAGTTCATTTCATATGAGACTAGTGTCTTATTGATGTAGTGGATAGTTGTTTCCTTATTATTCTGATCTTCTTGAGCTCATAGGACATCCAGTGATGTATCTATTACAGAGATGTAAACAATGAGCGACTTCCTAGGAATAGGAGGAATTAGTATTGGTGGATTCACAAGGTACTACTTGATATGCGTGAGCCCTTTATCATAGTCTTCGTTCCATTTGTAAGTCACACTTTTGTGTAAAGCCTTAGTGAAGGGTTGTGACTTGTCAGCCAGTTGTGAGATGAACTGCCATATAGACTGTAATCGGCCCTAGAGTTCTCTCATCTGACTAATGTTGTGTGGCAAAGGCATTTCCATGATAGCTTGGACCTTCTTAGGATCCACTTTTATGCATTTTGCAGAGATGATGTAACCAAGTAGTTGTCAAGATGTAACCTTGAATGCACACTTCTTCGGGTTGAGCCTCAGACTGAACTATTCCATGCGATCCAGTATAGGACCTAGATCTGCAAGATGTGTCTTTCATTGCATGCTCTTAGCTAAAGTATCATCCACATAGTCTTCCATCATCTTATGCATTATGTCATGGAAGATAGTGGTGAAAACCCTCTGATACATAGCCCTAACATTTTTGAGCCCGAAGGGCATGACGTTCCAATAGAAAGTTCCCCATGCACATGTGAAGGTAGTTTTCTCTTGATCTTTTGGTGCAATTTATATTTGGTTGTAGCTAGAGAAACCATCCAGCAGTGAGTACATTTCATAACAAGCCTTCATGTCCATAATCATGTCAATGTTCGGCAAAAGAAAGTCATCTTTAGGACATTCCTTGTTCAAGTCCCAGAAATCTGTGCAGACTTGGATGGATTTTTCATGTTTAGATATTGGAACTATGTTGGAGATCCTTTTTACATAGTCGATGGCTCTGATAAAGCCAACTTTAAGAAGATTTTCTAGTTCAACCTTGACTAGTAACACCACATATAGATGCATCTTATGAAGCTTTTGTTTAATAGGCTTAACGCCTGGTGCAATAGATAAGTGATGCATGATCAGATTAGGATCCAATCCTGGCATGTCAGAGTATATCCATGCAAAATTGATTTTCTTTCTCTGGAAGAAATTGATGAATCCCTCTTTCTCTTCTTCAGATAATGATTGTGCCAAATGAATGATCTGAGGTTGTGCTTATGTGCCCAAGTTCACAGGTTGAGTTGGTTCAATCAAAACTAATGACCATTCCTAAAAGTTACTTGGAAGCGTATCAAGTATCCCATCCTTAGGCACCTTAGAGAGGTTTTCACCCTCAGATACATAATTTATTTTTACTTGTTTTGGCTCTGATACTGCCACAATGTGGTTTTCACCATCAGAGTGCCTATTCTTTTTTCTTTTAATTTTGTAACTGAGATAATTGATATCAGCCTTAGTCATGTTGACACTGTCTTCATTGGTGGAGGATGTTACATGTTACCGGTTCAACAATGTTAATGTAGTAGGCAAGAGCATAATCATTATGGAATGTAAGGAGTTCACTGGATGGGGATGAAGAGTTCTAGTTTATTAGCTTGGGATGGCGAAGTGGAAGAGAAGTGATAGGTTCTAGTGTGTTCATGGTATAATCATCGAAAGCGTGGATAATAAATTTGACACCTAAAGTGATGTCATCTAGAGATGTGTTTAAATTCCTTCGAGTCCTCACATCCATGGTAGAGGGAAAGTTAACATCGATGGAATCAAACTTGTTTGTCCTAATACTAGACCCTTCACCTATTTCAAGAGGGTTTTTATATGCATGCATAGTGTCTACATCCTTGTCAAATGTTGCATTGGATAGAGCCTCAAATTCATACTCGTGCGAGTCAGTAATGCTTGAGATAGGTGCTCTATCACTACTGGCAGTACCATCTGATTCTTGTTCATCTCTCACAACATTGATGGTTTGTTGGATGTGTTCTTGTTTGATCTACTCTTGGAAATGCGATGGCATGTATAATTCACCCTGACAACCAGGATTGGAAGTTTGCATTTTTCTCAATTGCTTGTATGTTAGTGGAGCGATTGAGGTGGTGTCATCAGACTCACTGTTAGTCTCGACCATACTGTCATGTGGTAAGACATCATCAGGCTCAAAAAATAGGGTAGCAAGATCTGGAGGAATAGAATAACGAAAAATATCCTCATCAGAGCTGTCCTCTGAGTTTTCAGTTGTAGATGTGCCTTTAGGTTCCGGTTGGTGATCCAGTTCTGGTACAAATTTGTTAATCCCCAATTGAAACGGGATCTTCGTGAAGCCTACATAAGCAATATCTCTTGTTTGTTGACCTATAGCTTTAATTGGTTTGATAAATCCTTTGTTATTTACCCCTATAAGACCATTCCCTTTATAGCCAAAATGTTTCATGAGATTGAAGCCTGTGCCATATTGTTTGGGTTTTATGTCACGAGTTGGAGTGAATTGTTCAAGTGTGTCCTCCCTATTGGTGCTCAAAAATGCTTGACCATTTTGAGGCCAACTGACAGGCACAATAAATGCCTCTGCAATTTTGGTTCGATCAAACTGAGGCTGGTAGGCCTAAATTGAATATGCTGTCTAAGTGCACAAACACATGCATAAACAACAAAAATTCCTTCCAAAGGGGTTAATGATCCTTGGAGGAAAAAACAACCTAATATCCTAATTCTCAGATAGCTTGAAATCTAAACTAAGGCTAGAAAGTAATGCTAAACCTAATTTAATGCTTTGTAAATAGGATAACAGATAAGATATGTAAATCACAGAAAGAAATAAATGACAATTTCAAATGAACAAATAGACTAGTGCCTGATACCAAAGTGGGAATAGAGTCAGATACATTCAATGCTGTGTATAACCGGAGATGGTTTTAAGATAACTTGCTTCTATAAAATGAGACCATCAACCTACTAGTTTCTATTGAAACAAAATTTACAACAACTTATACAATAGGTCCTATGGTTTTTAACTCAATTGAAGAGCCTGAAAGGAAATAATAACAGGTTCTCAGACCATGCTACCATTATTCAAATTGTACAAATTAATCATAAATGAATGCATGAAATAGAAAACGCAGTAGGATACCCTGGCTAGAGAGTAATCTGAGAAACTAATTGAATGTAAAAAACTATATTAACAGTAGGGTACAAAAACTTATCTGATATTCGTACATAAGATTTTGGGCATTAAATTCCAATCCGTGAGAGGGTGGGCTTTTCAATTTTGTTGCCATGATTGATTGTGTTCTATTTTTCTTACAATTGAGTAAATATAAATATAAATCCCAATGGTTCCCTGTGAAAGGACATGCCCTTTCATAGGACCTAATTATACAACTAACCCTAAAAATACATAATAAACCATAATAATAGTTTTTTAGGGAAATGATTCCCGTACATTTAACTCGTTAATTGCACTTTAGGTGTTTTTGTGCATAACAATACAATATTTAAGTTCCCGCACAAAACACCTAATATTAGATAATATTAAAACCCTAAAATTGAAATCATTACATACGTAATATATTAAGCTTATACAAAAAATACCATTTATTAATTAATAATTAATTAAAAATAAATAAGTATCATACTTTATACACATACTTGATAAATAAAGTGAAAAATAAAAATTAAAACTTAATTATATTTCATCCACATTAATTATCAGAATAAAAGCATTCATATTAATTATTAAATCATGAAGGATTTATATAATGAGATAATTTCTAGAATTAATAGAATGACATTTAGGTTTTACCATTTTATTTTTATTTTGAAAATAAAATAAGTTCATTTTCAAACATAACAAAATAATGCTACATAAACATATTTTAGAAACGTTAGGGTAAAAAGGTTTTATGTTTCAACCCTAATGAAAGGAAAAATTGCTTTTGCTTAAAATAAAAAAACAATCATAATGCAAATTAACATTACAATTACATGAAGTGCATTAATAAATTAATTCATGAAATGAGAAATCAAGTGAAGTGGGGTAAAACTATTTACACCCACTTTGCCCTAAAATTTTTAGATGAAGGCATAAAGTAAAAAACTTCTTTTAGGGATTTTGAATTTAAAGAATAAAATCAATCAATTACTATCTAACCCTAAACAATAATAATCAAACTACATGCCTTTTACCCTAAAATATAACCAAGGTGAATATATCATATTAAAAGTAGGGATATGAAAAATTTAAGAATTAACATCAAAATATACCAAAACCCTAAACAAATTAATATTCATCAAATTTTACCTTTATTTCATCATATATTTTTACTTTTAGGGTTTTGGGGGTAAATAAAAAATTAAGAATAAAATAATTATTAGTGACTATAACATATGAAATTCCTATCTCATAAACAAAATTCATTTGAACATTTTATTTCAAAGGAGATAAGATTTTCTTTAATTTATACATTTATTTACAACTACACTCCCAAGGAATAATATAGAGCAATTGGTAGGGGTAGGGTCGGGTAGTTAGGTAGGAAAAGGAATGGGCCAAGAGGCCGATTGTTCAACTCCCTCTCCCCATTCTTTTTCCTAAAATTGGAAAAATAAATAAATACACAAAGAAATTCCTAATTTAATTTGAAAGTTAATTTAGGGAAGAAATTACTCCTTTTGTAAGAGGTTGCACTTTATTTCTCACCTGCACATTAAAAAAAAGATAAATAAGTATCTTCTCCTAACCCTCTCGAAGAAAACAAATATACTAACTGGTTAGGGGGTAGGAGGGTAGATAGGTAGGAAAAAGGTCGGCTTGAGAGGTCGAGGGTTCAACTCCCTCTCGTCGCCTTTTTATTTTATTTATCATTTTTAGAATAATTTTATTGCAAAAGAATATACATTAAATAATTTGAAATAAAAAAATTAATAACTTAATATATGAAAAATAGAGAATGACAAACATATATTCCTTTTATCCATTTTAGTTTTTTATCAAAGGAAAATCATAAAATATGAAAAATATATATTATACTTCCCTGACGTTCTGTTCCTTTAGGACCCAAAATTTTCAGTGTCAACAATGGCTCTTATTGGGGATGTGCATTCATGCATGGATGCAACGAGATCCTAGTTATCTCTGGAAAAGCAGACCATAGTTAGAAAAGAAACATGATGCTTAAATGAAATAAAAATAGTAATATACAAGTTAAAGAATACTTCCTATTTTAAGAGAAAAATGGCTTCAAATATTGACCATGAGTAGGGAATTCTTGAATGACTTCATTAGTGTCTTGTAGATAATATGAATTCTCATTTTCTTTCGAGACTACCATATAAGGTCTTAGCCATAATGCCTTGAACTTACCATGTTTTCCTTTGTCTTGGTCTTTTTCATTCCATTTCAATTGTCATGCCCATATTTTGGGCAAGAACTAATCTATCATAGAATAGATCTTTCTTTTAATCAATTTACTAATATGTAAATTTTGAGTTTAAGTTAAACCTTACTAATGTTTTCAAACCCTTTTCTACAACAACAAACACAAAATTATGAATATTTTTTTTAGAAGTTGCATTAAAAACATGTACAGAAGTTATCAACATATATTACACATAAATAATTTTACACTCATACTCAAATGAGATTCATCATTAGATTACATTACATAGTCAAATAACTTTAAATACAACAAGTAGCTTCTCTGCATGTTCTTCTACAAAACAAACTAGGAAACACCTCATTACTCTTTTCTTCAAGAGGGCTGCAACACTTAGGATTCCTGCAACTAAAAGCTTATCTCTACTCAGCCAAAAAAAACCCGCATATAAAAAAAAACAACAACCCATGGAATACTCTCCTCCCTACCATATGGCATCATGAGACCTTGTAGGTCCTAGCCAACCCCCGAGCAAGGGGAGCCAAGCTAACTAGGACTCAAATATTGTAAATACAATATAGAACTTTACAAAACAACAACAAATATGAGACACTACTAAAACCATTTAACATGAAACCCCCCTGTGGGAAAAATAGGGACAAGAAGTCATTCTTTCCTTCACACAAGGCTTTGCATCATAAATTTTACTTTTGTGGCCATTTACAAACCAGATCTTCTAAGACCCACCCAACAAGAATGAAAATAATAGCTCCCATTAACAACAACCATAGAAAGGAACACAAAAAGAAAAACCTCCATTAACACTACATTACTAAGCTCACACATACAATACAAAAGAATAACAAGAGTTTTGCATACAAGAAAATAGCTACAAGAGAGCTCTTTCTCTCATCATGAAACAAAATAAAAGAGTGAGAATGAGATTTCACCAACCTAAAGTCCAATGCTAAATGGAAGATAGTTGTAGAAGAGCTTATCCACTTTCCAAGGCTTTCTCCCAAATTGACAATTCTCTAAAACTAGAGAGTGGGTGTCAACCCAATACCTTCCCCCAAAAATCCTACTAAAAGGGATTTTTCACCAAACCCTCATTAATGGGTATGGTTCATGGAGTACTCCCATCTCTCCTTGTCTCCCTTCATAAATGAGGTGGAGACCAAGAATGGGGAAAGAGGAATGGCCTTGTCCTCCTATTGGATGGTCTTCCCAAGGTGAGTCCCCCAAGAGTGGATTTTCGTCCATCTTGGAAAACCCACTTTTGGGAGGTCCCCCAAGTCAAAAGTAAGGTGTCCTATAGTAAAAAATTCCCCTTACCCAATGGTCTATCAAGGGGACTTGTCATTTTTGTGCTAAAGACTACCCAATGTGTCCACATGAGTCTTCAAAACACCCTTCTAAGCTACCCTATAGATTTGACATGGATGTGACTCTTCCTTGGCTCTCTAATCAAGTGGCTCTTCTTGGGAAGGACAACTAGGTGACCCTTCAAGCTCCCCAAGAGACATGCCAACACATCACTAGCACAAGTAAGAACATTTCACAACACACTTGACATGTCACATATAAATTCACAAGATATAAAGGGAGAAATAATTTAAAGTACACACACACACACATTCACTTTATGAAATAAAACACATCCAAAATGAGTTCTTGTCTCCCTCTGGACATGACCTTGGTGTCATGGGAGACACAATACATGTTAGCTTGACTCCCCCTAAATTCCATGGTTTTATCCTTGCATACTCAAGATAATATCAGTAATTCCAAGAATATGTCATGTTTATAGTCTAATTAAAGCATCATATAAACCCATTTGTACATATACAACAATTAAGTCTACATACCACATCACCTCATTCACATATATAAATCTACATTTCTCCAAATCCAAAATTGATCAAACAATATATATAGTAATTGAAAATACCTCCTAACCAAGTTACATAGCTCAATTCCACATAGTCCATATTCCTTTATACTCTCTAACTCTAAAGCATATCATAATTTTCATTTATTTAAATTACCTCAATTTATCTGCATCAAGTCGCACATATCAATATAAGATCCAAGATCTTAGTTCTATATCATTTCATTTAGCTTGTAACTATAAGCAAGTAAAACATAACCCAAATAAGATGTAGTACCAATGCACCAGGGCCTCCATCAAATCAGGTCAGACTGTATCATCTTGTATTAACATTATCTCAATTTAACACATGGTACTCAATCATTAGGTTCATATCCTAGAATACACAATGCTATCTTAAAACAAGGTGATCCTTAACTCATGATAAACATCGATCCTAAAAACATAATTACCTACTATGAAATCATCCCATAATATAATTTGTCTTGGATTCCTTCTTTATTAATTTCGAGTATGTTTCAAGAAGACAAGTCACGAAGATGGTTATCTCAAGGTTATTTCTAATCCATCTCATATTTAATTACTGATCCTATTATGTCTTTAAAATCTACAACTTCACTAATCAAATTGGTTAATAGTGAGGACATGTCAAACTCAAAAAGTTTCTATACTTCCTTAAGCTTAACTTAGTCTTGGTTATGCTAATGTACTTCAACCATTGACACTATTGATTCAAAAATCTCTATTGTTTAATTACCATAGATTGTCTTTTCTCTAAAATGTCTCAACACTATGCATGTTAAATTGGCACATACTATTAATCTTTAGGGGAATATTCCAATCCTCATAAGCTTCCTAATTATAATTTAGATAAAATTTCCACGCATCCTAGAGTAACATTAATACTATCATGTAAGCACAGGTATACATCTTCATGTTCTAATACCACAATAGTTAGCCAACATAATATTACTTCAAAACTATATCTTAAATTAACATATTTCATGAATCCATTTGAAGATGAAATCTATTCTAATTAAGTTGATGAACTACAGTCAAGATATCTAATTACTTCGCATAAAATCTATGGAAAGTTTTGCAAGAAATAACAATAGTGCTTACCAGAGTGTTCTTAACAAGATGATGGAAATGGAGGGGTCCTACATCAATACCCAATCACCTTCTTTGAAAGTTCTATCTGATGCTCTTTTATCATGCAGGGTCTTAATCTGTCGCTGTTGATGAAGATTCCTTTCTTGTGCTATTCTCCTCATTTCATCTAACTCTGATAACTGGCTCAACCAGTCTTCCATAAAGTTTACATCCTCAAGTTCTTCTTCCTAAATGAATTTGTAAACTGGCAGGAAATTATTCAACGTTAACCTCACTTGTTTCCCATAAACCAACTCATAAGGAGCAAAACCCGTCAATCTTTTCACTGTTACTCTATCTGCCCATAAAGCTAGATTTAGCTTTTAGTCCCAAGCCTTTTTATTGTTACTCAACATTCTTCTGATAATCTTCAATATATTCTTATTGCTTGATTCTACTTGACCATTCCCTTGCGGATGATATGGAGATGAGTACGATAGGTTGATACCATATTTTTCAAAAAATTCTAAAAATTCCTTAGATCTGAAGCACATGCCATTGTCACAAAGAATCTTATAAGCTACTCCAAATTTGGTAAGTATATTGTCCGTCAAAAACTTGATGCCCACCTTTCTTGTAGCTTGCTTTGTGGGTATAGCTTCAACCCACTTTGTAAAGTAGTCTTTCCCAACCAATATCCATTTGTGACCTCCACTCGAAGCATCTGCAATTTCCCCAATAAAGTCTATTCCCCGCATTTTGAAAGGTTCCTCAATCTGTAATGGAATAAGGGGTAAAGCACCATTGTATTTCAGTTTCCCAGAGAACTTCTGATAGGACTCACACTTTCTAACATAATCATAGCAATCTTTGAAAATATGAGGCCAGTAATACCCGGCTTTCACCCGGCTTTCAATATCTTGTGAGCTGTTGTCTTAGCTAAAAAATGACCACCGCATACCCCATCATGTAAATCCTTAATAACTGACTTAGCTTGATAGGTGTCTAAACAAAATAGGAGGACACCATCATTATTTTTCCAATATAGGTCTCCTTGAATCAGCACATATCTGGATGCTTGTAACCTTATAGCTCTTTTCTAATTATCATTTAGACCTTCTTGACACTTCATATGCTTTAAGAAGCATACTATGTCTATGTACCATGGACAATGCTCGATACTCATCTCTGCCCTTTCTAAATCTACTTGGTTTATTTGTGCTACATCCAAATTTGTTTCTGCCATAAGCTTAGCCAATCCTTGTCCTTTGATTAATTTAGCGATTTGAATCTCAATATCAAACTCTTGAATCTGATTTATCCATCGACCTCTTTTTCCTGTAACCTCTAATTGCCTCAAAATATCCTTAGTTGCTGCATTCAGTATGTATGCCACAATCTTAGCTCCAACCAGATAGGGTTTGAATGATTTCACTAATTTCACTAATGCATAAGCCTGCTTTTCATGTATGTCATAACTCAACTCAGAAAATTATAGAGTTTTACTGAAGAATGCTATTGGTTGCTCATATCCTTCATCATTTTTCTATAACAAGACTTCTGCTATGGTGTGGAAAGAAGCATAGGAGAATAGCTTAAATGGTTTGGAAAAATTAGGAGACTTCAAAACTGGCACTTCCTTGATTTCTTTCTTAATATTGGCAAATGCTTCTAAGGCCTCATCTGTCCAATTTATAACAGCATCTTTCTTTAACATCTTTGCAATAGGTTTTATGATTTCTAAAAAATTTGGGACAAACCGTCTTACAAAGTTGATTTGTCCAAGGAAAGATTGTATTCCCTTAACATTTTTAGGGATCTGAACCCTATCAATCGCTTCAATTCTTTTTGGATCTATTCTGACTCCTTCCCCGGAAACAATATGACCAAGGAGTTTACCCTCGATTACCCCAAAATGACATTTCTTTGGGTTTAAAGATACTCTATATTCAAGGGCTCTTTTGAAGATTTTCTCTAGATGCTTGCAATGATCTTCTACTTTCTTAGAATAAGTTGTGATGTCATCCTGATATATTACCAAGATAATATCAATGAAATCCCTAAAAGCCACATCCATGGCCCTCTGAAATGTAGCTCCTGCATTCGTAAGTCCAAATGGCATTCTTGCATAAACATATGTGCCTCATGGCATAGTGAATGCTATTTTGTATTGTTCTTCTTCTTTAAATTTAACCTGATTGTACCCAGAGAACCCATCCATCATGGATAATAATTCATTTCCTGTAACCTTCTGTAATAATGCCTCCATGTTTGGTAATGCATAATTGTCCTTTAACGAAGATATGTTTAGATTTATGAAGTCCACACAAAGCCTAATATCTCTGTTCTTCTTCCTAACAGGTACCAAATTTGAAACCCAAGTAGAGTGTCTAATCAGCTTTATGATACCAGTTATTGGTGCTCAAAAATGCTGATCATTTTGAGGCCAACTAATAGGCACAATAGATGCCTCTGCAATTCTAGTTCAATTGAACCAAGGCTGGTAGGCCTAAATTGAATATATTGTCTAACTGCACAAACAACATGCATAAAGAACAAAATTTCTTCCAAAGAGGTTACTGATCCTTGGAAGATAAAGTAACTGAATATCCTAATAGGAAGATAGTTAGATATTTAGACTAATGCTATGAACTAATGCTAAACCTAATTTAATGCTTGATAAATAAGATAGCAGATTAGAAATGTACTTCACAGGAAGAAATAAATGACAAAATCAAATGAATGAATAGACCAGTGCCTGATGCCAAATTGAAAATAGAGTAAGTTATATTCAATACTACATGTATCTGGAGACGGTTTTAAGATAACTCATTTCTACAGAATGAGACCATCAACCTACAAGTTTCTATTTGAAAATTTTTTTATAACAATTAATACAATAGGTCCTATGGTTTTTAACTCAACTAAAGAGCCTAAAAGGAAATGATAACAGGTTCTCAGACCTTGCTATCATCATTCAAATTGTACAAACTGATCATAAATGAATGCATAAAATAGAAAGCATAATAGGATACCCTAGTTAGAGAGTAATCCAAGAAACCGACTAAACATAAAAAACTATATAATCAATAGGGTATAAGCACTTATCAGATATCCGTGCATAAGATCTTGAGACATTAGATTTCAGTCCGTGAGAGGCTAGATTTTTTGCAGTGATTAATTGTATTGTTTTTTGCTTACATTTGAGTGAGTATAAGTATAAATTCCAACAGTTCCTTGTGAAAGGACATGCCCTTTCATAGGACCTAATTATACAATTAACCCTAAAAATGTACATAACCAACCATAACAATGGTTGTTCGAGAAAATATCCCTTATAATTATATGTGTGCCGTGCGTAATAGTTTACTTTCTAATTTCCTGCACACACAAAATACTCAATATTAGTTCATCTCAAACATAATAATAAAAAACATTATATATGTAGTGCATAAATCATGTATAAACACTATATATTACTTATTAATAATCAATTAAAAATAAATAAGTATCATAAATAAACAAATGAAAATGAAAATGTAATTATACTTAAGTCACAATAATTATTAAATTATGAAAGATTTATATAATGAGACAAATAAAAACATTACGTTCATAATTATTCTTTTATTTCAAAATAAAACATAATGTATTTATTTAAGAATATAATCCACTTAATGAAAAAATGAATTTAACCCTAAAAATGAAATCAATTTACTTAGGGCTAACATATTAAGTTTACAAAACTATTACCCAAATGATATAAAATCTTTCTAATACAAAATAATATTACAATTATGAAAAAAACATATGATTAGGGAACCCAAAAATTTAACTTTCTAAAAGCAACCCTAAAACATACTTATAAAAGGATTAACTAATTCATAAAAACTAGTAAGATAAAATTATTAACACCCTAAAAATAAAGTAAATAAATAAAGAAAAGTTACTTTCTAGGGATTTGCAATAAATTGCAAACCCTAAAGTTTATAAATGTATATATAAAATATCTATATTACACCTCTTTAAAAATTAATAATATTACAATAACGTTAAAGAACTTTTAACCTAACTTGGTAAAATATTAATGTTAAAAATGTATTAGGTGACAATGCCAAATGGGAAAGAAAAAGAGTTAACATTAAAAATATACCAAAACCCTAACAAATCAATATTTATCAATTTTAACCTTTATTCCATCGTTTATTTTTTACTTCTAGGATTTTGGGGATAAATCAAAATTAAAAATAAAATAATGATTAGTAATTATGACACATGAAATTCATATCTCACAAACCTAATTCATTTTAACATTTAATTCAAAAAGAGATAATGTTTTCTTTAATTTATAAATTTATTTACATACATACTCTCGAAGAAGAATATAGAGTAATTGGTAGGGGTAGGGTTGGGTAGTTAGGTAGGAAAAGGAATGGGCTGAGAGGTCGAGTGTTCAACTCCCTCTCCCCGTTCTTTTTCCTAAAATTAGAAAAATAAATAAAATAACAATCACATTATTTAAATTACAAAAGATAATTAGGGAAGAGATAACTCCCTGTGTAAGAGGTTGTTTTTATTTTTCACCTGCACATAAAAACAAAGATAAATAAGTATTTTCTCATAACCATCTCGAAGAAAACAAGTAGACTAATTGGTTAGGGGGTAGGAGGGTAGATAGATAGGAAAAAGGTGGGCTTGAGAGGTTGAGTGTTCAACTCCCTCTCGCCGCCTTTTGTTCAACCTATTTTTTTTTTATAATAATTATTTATTTTCAAAATTAAATATGCATTTATGGAATTATAATAAGACAATTAACAACCTACTAAATGAAAATACATTTTCTCTTTTATCATTTTAATTTTTCCAACATAAGCAAATGGTATAAAACTGAAATTTAACATCATACTTCCCTGACATCCTATCCATTTAGAAATTGAAAATTTTGGTGTCAATAGTGGCTCCAATTGGGGATGTGCATTCATGCTTGGATGCAACGAGATCCTAGTTATCTCTAGAAAAGTAGATCATAGTGAGAAAATAAACATGATGCTTAAATGAAATAAAAACAGTAATATAAAAGTTAAAAAATACTTCCTATTTTAAGAGAAAAATGGCTTCAAGTATTGACCGTGAGTAGGGAATTCCTGGATGACTTCATCGGTGTCCTGTGGATAATATGAATTCTCATCTACTTTTGAGACCACCATGTAAGGTCCCAACCATAATGCCTCGAACTTACCATGTTTTCCTTTGTCTTGGTCTTTTGCATTCCATTTCAATACCCAATCACCTTCTCTGAAAGGTCTATCTGACACTCTTTTATCATGCAGGGTCTTAATCCATCTTTGTTGATGAAGATTCATTTCTCGTGCCATTCTTCTCATCTCATCTAACTTTGATAACTGGCTCAAACGGTCTTCCATAAAGTTTACATCTTCAAGCTCTTCTTCCTGAATGAATTTGTATACTGGAAAGAGATTATTCAATGGTAACCTTGCTTGTTTTCCATAAACCAACTCATAAGGAGCAAAACCTGTAAATCTCTTCACTGTTACTCTGTCCGCCCATAATGCTAGATTTAGCTTTGAGTCCCAGACTTTTTTATTGTTACTCAACATTCTTCTGATAATCTTCAGTATGTTCTTATTGCTTGATTCTGCTTGATCATTCCCTTGAGGATGATATGGAGATGAGTAGGATAGATTTATGCCATATTTTTCACAATATTCTAAAAATTTCTTAGATCTGAAGCACATGCCATTGTCACAAATAATCTTATAAGGTACTCCAAATTTGGTAAGTATATTATCCGTCAAAAACTTGACGATCACCTTGCTAGTAGCCTTCCTTGTGGGTATAGCTTCAACCCACTTTTTGAAATAGTCTGTCACAACCAATATCCATCTGTGACCTCCACTTGAAACATCTGTAATTTCCCCAATAAAGTCTATTCCCCACATTTTGAAAGGTTCTTCAGTCTGTAACGGAATAAGGGGTAAAGCACCATTGTATTTCAATTTCCCAGAGAACTTCTGACAGGACTCACACTTTCTAACATAATCATAACAATCCTTGAAAACATGAGGCCATTAATACCCAGCTTTCAATATCCTGTGAGCTATTGTCTTAGCTGAAAAATGACCGCCGCATACCCCATCAAGTAAATCTTTAATAACTGACTTGGCCTGATAGGTGTCTAGACAAAATAGGAGGATACCATCATTATTTTTCCAATATAGGTCTCCTTGAATTAGTACATATCTGGATGCTTGTAACCTTATAGTTCTTTTCTAATTATCATTTAGACCTTGACACTTCATATGTTTTAAGAAGTATACTATGTCTATGTACCATGGACAATGCTCGATACTCATTTCTGCCCTTTCTAAATCTACTTGGTTTACTTGCGCTGCATCCAAATTTGTTTCCACCATAAGCTTAGCCAATCCTTGTCCTCTGATTAACTTAGTGATCTGAATTTCAATGTCAAACTCTTGAATCTGATTTATCCATCGACATCTTTTTCCTGTAACCTCTGATTGCCTTAAGATATCCTTAGTTGCTGCATTCGTTACGTATGCCACGATCTTGGCCCCAACTAGATAAGGTCTGAATGATTTCACTGATTTGACCAATGCATAAGCTTTCTTTTCATGTGTGTCATAACTTAGCTTAGAAAGTTGTAGAATTTTACTGAAGAATGCTATTGGTTGTTCATATCCTTCATCATTTTTCTGTAACAAAACTGCCACTATGGTGTGGAAAGAAGAAAAGGAGAACAACTGAAATGGTTTTGAAAAATCAGGGGACTTCAAAACTAGCACTTCCCTGATTGCTTTCTTAATGTTTGCAAATGCTTCTAAGGCTTCATCTATCCAATTTATAACTGAATCCTTCTTTAACATCTTTGCAATAGGTTTTATGATTTTTGAAAAATTTGGGACAAACCATCTTACAAAGTTGATTTGTCCAAGGAAAGATTGTATTCCCTTAATGTTTTTAGGGATCTGAACTTTATCAATTGCTTCAATTCTTTCTGGATCTATTTTGACTCCTTCCTTGGAAACTATATGACCAAGGAGTTTACCCTCGGTAACCCCAAAATGACATTTCTTTGGGTTTAAGGATACTCCATATTCAAGGGCCCTTTTGAAAATCTTGTCTAAGTGCTTGCAATGATCTGCTTTCTTGGAATAAGCTGTGATGTTGTCCTGATATATTACGATGATAATATCAATGAAATCCCCAAAAGCCACATCCATGGCCCTTTGAAAAGTAGCTCCTACATTTGTAAGCCCAAATGGCATTCTTGCATAAACATATGTACCCCATGGCGTAGTGAATGCTATTTTGTATTGTTCTTCCTCTTTAACTTTAACCTCATTGTACCTGGAGAACCCATCCATCATGGATAATAATTCATTTCCTGTAACCTTCTGTAATAATGCTTCCATGTTTGGTAGTGCATAATTGTCTTTTAACGAAGATATGTTTAGATTTCTAAAATCCATACAAAGCCTAATATCTCCGTTCTTCCTAATAGGTACCAAATTTGAAACCCAAGTAGAGTGTCTAATCGGCTTTATGATACCAACATCCCTCATCTTAATGAACTCCTCTTTCATCTTAGGAGCCAAAGTTAGATTGATCAGTCTTTGCCTTTGTCTAAAAGGCTTTGCATCAGGTCTTAAGGGTATTTCATGTTGGAACAAGTCTTCTCTATAAGCCCTAAGATCGTCATAGGACCAAGCACACACATGTCTATACTTTCTTAACAAACTAACTATATCAGATCTAATTTTAGGAGTTAACTTTTTACCAATGAAAATTTCTTTAGGAGTGTGTTCATTTCCTAAATTTATCTTTTCCACTTCCTCAATATTAGTATTTTCCATTTTAACCTTATCACTAGAATCTTTACTATCAAACATCTTTTCTAGTGTAACAAGGCCCTTAGGAATTTTATTAGTTTTAAGTTGAATTACATCTTTTCCAAATAAAGTATCATTTTCCTCTATTGTTTCAACATAAGCATTTAAATCAATGAGTTGATCCTCGTACCTTTCCTCACATGCAAGAAACTTTATGATGTCTCTATCATTATCAAAGACTTGCCAATTATGAATGTTATCAGGTATTGATGGCCTTGGTTTGATCTCTACCTGTACAATATCTTCACATAGAATATCATTATGCTTAACTGCTAAGTTACCCAAGAAATTAGCAAGAATATTCTCAGATCTATCTATCCATGTTATTGAAAAAGCATCAAAAACTTCTATGGAATCCCACACTTCATTCTTGTACCTTTTTAGGGTATGATTCTTAGTAATAAACTTATCCCTAATATGAGATACAATTAATTCAGAGTCACCATAAATAGAAAGAATTTTTATACCATGCTTACTTTCTATTTTGAGACCTAGTAGGAGCGCTTCGTATTCTGCAGTGTTGTCAGTACATTCAAATGCTAACAAAAAGGAATATTTAAAAGATTTCCCATTTGGGGATATAAACACTACACCTGCTCCATTACCATTTTTATTACACGATCCATCAAAAAACATTTTCCAAATGAGATCATTATTTTCCTTAGCACATATTTCAATAGAACTAGTATTTTCAATGAGATTTTTATGAATTCTTACCTGAAAATTCTCCATGTCGATGTGGCAGAAGTGCGTAACTTGGCTTGGATCAACATATTGGATGATGTAAGTAGATCTTGGTTCTCTATCGATCCCTATAACCTTGTCATTCACTAGGATAGAAGCATAAGATAGATCTAATTGAATATTTCCACCTACTAAATTAGACCACTGTCTAGATAATAACATTCCATAACTAGGTGGTACTTCTACAACAGTAATGTCTATTTTATAAGATTTTTCAGGACATGAAGGGAACTTAAACTCAACATTTTTCATTATTCCAATAACTGGAACTGACCTATTGTCCATAGCATAACACTTTCCATAAGTAGTATCTACATTCATTCCTAGTTCTTTCATTACCCCATGAGGCATAATATTAACTACTGCCCCAGAGTCTAACATACAATTCTTAACTAATTTATTGTTTATCAATAAAGTTAGAAAGAAAGGATCTACTTTAGTAGCATCTTCACTAATACAAGTTCCTAGGTAAATAACTGGTAATTCTTCATTATCTTTTTGTTCCTTTGCATCTTTTTTCACAACATCATTTATTAACTTGATCATTTCATTCCTGCAATCAATTAATTTAACTATTTCCATTAGAGGGATAGAAAGTTTCACCTGAGAAAATGCTTGAGACATAAATGAAGTACAATTTGAAATTTCCTTACCATTGCTCTATTTGTCCACGGGTTTGCTTATCTTCGATGTTTGATCAACATGCCTTTTAGGGGCATCTATCTTTGCTTTCTTTATCTCAGCATTCTTGTTCATAATTTTGTACATCCCTACTGCTTGTTCATTTCTTGAGTTCACTTTCCTGTTCCTCAAGTGATAGTTGCTAAGCACTTGTTCCATTGCTGCTACAGTGTAAGCCTCTCTTTCCTCTCTTGTTGTCCTCCTAATAACTAGACCTTTATCATCATCTAAAAAGACTTGCTTCTCCTGTTGGTATCCCAATCTCCTGTAGCTTTCGTCTGGCACATATTCCCCATCTGAATCATCACTATCTCCTGACCAAAAGGGTGTGGATGAAAGAGTGTTTATCACAGGCCTCTCTTCATATCCCTGGTTTTCTTCCTCCAGAATCTTTTGTGCTATAAGGCACTGATCCTATGGGTGAGGCATTTTACAAATTTCACACCACAACTCATCCCCTATGAAATGATTATTTTTCTTGAGAGGATCTGGAGTGTCTGTCTACTTTTTTAAAGGTTTTCCATCTTTCCATTCTGTATGATAAGGCATGTCCTGTAACCTGTATCTATCATTTCTGTTGAAATTTCTATCTTGTCTTCCTGCTTGGAAATGACTTTTGTTTGGTTTTAAATTCTTCATCAAACTTACTAATTCATCCATTTTATCACTTTCACTGTTCTTTTTCAGGACTGCAGGATCAAATAGCTTAGGATCACTTCTTTTATCAATTCTTCTGACAACTATTCTATTGTTTTCAATATTCAATGCTATTTTGAAGGCCTGTTGTAAAGTTGTTGGGTTATGAGACCATATCTCATAATTCTTCTTGACATCAAAAGCTTTCAAATAAAAGGTAATTAAAAAAGGGTCAACAGGGTGGATATCTTTTGGAATCTTGTTCAACACCTTGTTAAATCTCTTATTAAATTCCTTTACTATTTCATTTACATTTTTCCTCATAGTGGTTAATTCATGAGTTGCAAAGGATGGATCTCTGTGACCCCCAAACTCCTCAATAAACTGATCAACAAAGCTTTGCCAACTGGTTATTGATCTGTCTGGCAAATTTCGATACCACTCATCTGCACTATCCTTGAGTGAAAGAACTAACATTTTCATGCGCACATCTTCATGAGTGATGTCAAATTCATAAACAATATTTTTGACATTAATGACATGTTGTTCTGCTAATTGAGATCGATCACTAGTAAACTTGGGAATAGCAGTCTTTAATTTATTTGGTATAGGATCAGGAAAACATATTACATTTGAAAAATCTAATGGTTTATATCTCTCATTCACTTCCCGAAATCAGGCATCAAATAAATTTCTATTATTGTTATTCTAAAAATATTGATTTTGGGGCATAGGGTTACCTCTCTGGTACTGATTTTCTAGATTACCATATTGGCCACCATGATGCTGCTGAGCCACATTCATTTGATTTTGCATCCCTCCTTCGTGTTGTAGATGTTGCTGTTGTAAAGAGTTCCCAAATCATTGATTTGTGCCCATAGTATAGCTGTCTAGATGCATTGAGTTCTATGTTTTTTGTGCATGACATTGCTGTGTCTGAGCTCTTCCATGCCATGGATAACAATTTTTCCCTTGTCTCTGTGCGTAATCTCTGCTTATAGCATCAATAGGAGGGTTAAAAATTTGTGCCCCACCATGACCCTGTGCACCGCTTCGTGGATATATATATCCTCTGGTATTTTGACTATATTCATTTCCTCTATATTGATCATTTATTTCATTTCTTCTCGTATCAATGTTTTCATTATATAAATAATTATTTTGTTGTGGATAAACATCTTTATTCATATTCTCAAAATTAAAATGGATACTTTTATCACCTCTATCATTTCTATTATATTTATCATTCTCAGTGAATTGATAATAATTACCTTGTTTATGACATTATTCACCATCTTTTATTTCTTCTCTTTGTACAAAGTTGTTAGTATTATTCCCACTTCAGAATTCATGCATGTGAATATCATCATCAGCATAATTATTTTTGCTATGCGCTAACTTGTAAATATTACCTGGCATATGTTTATCTCTAGTCCCTCTATGTCCACCGTACTGGGCATCACACATTTGATATCCATCTTCTATTTTATCAAACCGGTTACTATTGTAAATATCATATTCACCCTTTTGCTGTACAAATTGGTATTTAGGGCATGTGTGAATCCCCATGTGCTGTGTTTGATATTCATGATGCATATTCGGCGGATCATGCTACTGATAATTATAATTATTTTCCAATGTATCATGCTGCTCATATTCCTTTTTATCTTCCTTAACATGCTGGTCATGTTTGCTATTCTAGAAAGTATGATCTAGATAATACATATCATCATTTTGTTGCTTATTTGATTCATTAATGTGCTGGTGTTGTTCATAAAAACATTCACTATGATTCTGTTCATTGTTCATACTTCTTTTCACACAACCAAACTCACAATCCTTATTTTTCATAGACTTGGTGTTATACATACCATATTTGTGTTCACATGAATGATGTATGTCCTGTGCATATTGTTGAAACACACCAGCACTCTCAATGTCTTGCCCAGCGTGGTATTTTGCTGTAGGATCTTCATATTTGTTCTGACTGTTATTTAACGCCATGTAATGTTCCTTTGCATTTTGTATAATATACTGATGGCCTTGCGCATTATTATATGGCTTCTCATGTATTCTCCTTGGCAGGTTACCACATGTTGGATAAAACACCTCGTCACTCTGTATTTTTTGTGCTGAATAATTATGGTTTTGCGCAACTCTATGTGACTGCTATGTATTATTCTCAATATGCTGATAATGTGATGTATTACCTTCTACCTCTCTCTTTTGCGCCAATTGAGGAAATATATTTAGGTGAGCTTGCTGCATTTTTTTTAGTCCATAATATGTATTATATGGCTCATGCTATTTTTCATGTGGATCATCACAATTGGTTTGCTGATCATTGTTTTTACAGTAGTCCCTTTTGTTTTGCACATGCTCGCCAACATTTGGCTGTTTGTAGAAGTTATTATTATATTGTTTATTTACTTTCATCCAATCTTCATACTACGCAGGTATATCACCATTGTTTTGCCATTTATAAATGTTATCATTGTATTTCTCACCTTTGTGTTCTTCATTTTGCTCAGAATGATATCCATTTCCCTACGTTAAACACTTAATACACTGAGGTTGCTCATATTGCTGATTGGCACCTAGTTTAATATTTCCAATACCATATTGTTCATGTGAATTGTCAATGCTATCCTGCACAAGTTTTTTCCTTTGATCTTTTTTTAATAATGCATTTGTATATGGATAGTTGGTGTCATGCACATGTGATTCTTTTGTTTGCAAATCTAATTTTCATTGGTTCCCATAATATACATTAAACTGTTGTTGACATGACTGAGGCTTTTGCGCAGTTATTTTTGGCTGTATATACACATTACTCCACTCATTTTAAAGGTTTTCACTCTTATGCGCACTTGAATTAGGGTGGCTTGTATTATGTGCACGTGAATCGTATGACAGTTTATATTGACTATTACAATCTTTAACATCTTGCTGACATGTATGAATACACTGTTGATAGTCCGCATCTTGAGGTTGTATGTGAAACCCAATTTGGTGTTGTAGATCTTCATACATATTAGTGTAGTGTTGCACAGTTTCATCTTTTTCCTTGCCTTGCATATGCATACTTAAATACACAACATCTGACACTTTCAACTCAACATCTTCTTGGGCAAGCTGAAATTTTTTGCCAAGCTTCTCACGTGGTTGCTGCTACTTACATGGGTGTTTCAACTGGTTATTATATGTTTGATAACATGCATCACCACCTTGTGTGTTTCGCTGTGCATGTAGATTATATTGAGGAATGTTATTGCTGTTCATTTCATCTGAATTCTGCACATGGTAGCCTCTTTTGCTTTGGCCATGAACTTTAGGGCATTCATATTTATTATAATATTGAGTCCCCACTTCTTCATTAATATTTTCCTTTCCTCGCACATTATTATAATGTTTCTCATTATAATTTTGCTCGAAAATATTGAAATTATGACCAAAATGCCTATTATTATCCTGCTTTTGTGAAACTCCAGCCTGGTGATTAGACTGTGCATGTTGGTCATATCCCCAAAAATCAATTTTATCATTTTGATCAGGATGTTCGCTGTCTCTTCTCCAATGACTTTCATCTTTCTGATCATTTCCATTCCTTCTTCCCCCACTATTCTGATTATCACAGGAACCATCATTACTTCCATTCTTGTTACTCAGATTGCACATTGGATTGTCAAAAACTTTGAACCATTCACTGTCGTCTCCTGTGGTTTTCCCTTCTTTGTCTATTTTAAACATAGGGTTAGTGGCATCATTTTGAGTAATGTGACCACTATTCTTTTTGTGAGGGGGAGTATACTTTAGTGTTCTGACACTTTGATTTATTTCCCCTTCATCAACCTTTTCTCCTTCATTGATTTGTTCCAATCCTCCTATACTTTCTAGAGGAGTAACGATATCATCAATCTGCAACCCAAAGCATTCCAAAATATCAACTAGTTGTTTTCTGAAATTCTTTGTGAATCTTTTCTTATCGGGGACAAGTTCAGTGAACTCTTGGATTGATTTTTGTATCCGAATGTCAACTTCATCATCTTCTTCCTCATTTTGGTAATTGCACTGATTTACGTTTGAGTGAAAAAGATTTATATTGCCTTCATCACTCTGACAGTTAGGACCGAGAAACTGTTCACAAGTAAGCTCCTGATCATCCTTCTCAGGTCGCTTCTTAGGAGACACATACAACATTTTCTTCTTCGATTTCTTACTCCTCCTATTTGATTTCAATTCAACGAATGAATTGTTCTTTAGGGACCTTCTCCCTAACATAGGTTTCACTTGATACTGTATTCTAGAGTCGCCACCTCACTTCATGTGAGGAATTAATAATTGTTCTAAATCCTTCTTCCCAGTAGAGTCTTTACAACTTAACCAAAGATTCTAAAACTGACATTCACTAATAGGTGTCCCCAGCAGAGTCACCAATTTGTTGGTGCTTGAAAATGATAATCATTTTGAGGCCAACTAACAGGCACAATAGATGCCTCTACAATTCTGGTTCAACTGAACCAAGGCTGGTAGGCCTAAATTGAATATACTGTCTAACTGCACAAACAATGTGCATAAACAACAAAATTTCTTCCAAAGACGTTACTGATCCTTGGAAGATAAAGTAATTGAATATCCTAATAAGAAAATAGTTAGATATTTAGACTAATGCTAAACCTAATTTAATGCTTGATAAATAAGATAGCAGATTAGAAATGTACTTCACAGGAAGAAATAAATGACAAAATCAAATGAACAAATAGACCAGTGCCTGATGCCAAATTGAAAATAAAGTCAGATATATTCAATACTACATGTAATTGGAGATGGTTTTAAGATAACTCATTTCTACTAAATGAGACCATCAACCTACAAGTTTCTATTTGAAACAAAATTTATAACACATAATACAACAGGTCCTATGGTTTTTAACTCAACTAAAGAGCCTGAAAGGAAATGATAACAGGTTCTCAGACCTTGCTATCATCATTCAAATTGTACAAACTGATCATAAATGAATGCGTAAAATAGAAAGCATAATAGGATACCCTGGTTAGAGAGTAATCCAAGAAACCGACTGAACATAAAAAACTATATAATCAATAGGGTATAAGCACTTATCAGAAATCCGTGCATAAGATCTTGAGACATTAGATTTCAATCCGTGAGAGGCTAGATTTTTACAGTGATTAATTGTATTATTTTTTCCTTACATTTGAGTGAGTATAAGTATAAATTCCAACTGTTCCCTGTGAAAGGACATGCCCTTTCACAGGACCTAATTATACAATTAACCCTAAAAATGTACATAACCAACCATAACAATGGTTGTTCGAGAAAATATCCCTTATAATTATATGTGTGCCATACATAATAGTTTACTTTCTAATTTCCTGCACACACAAAATACTCAATATTAGTTCATCTCAAACATAATAATAAAAAAAATTATATATGTAGTGCATTAATCATGTATAAACACTATATATTACTTATTAATAATCAATTAAAAATAAATAAGTATCATAAATAAACGAATGAAAATGAAAATGTAATTATACTTAAGTCACAATAATTATTAAATTATGAAAGATTTATATAATGAGACAAATAAAAACATTACGTTTATACTTATCCTTTTATTTCAAAATAAAACATAATGTATTTATTTAAGAATATAATCCACTTAATGAAAAAATGAATTTAACCCTAAAAATGAAATCAATTTACTTAGGGCTAACATATTAAGTTTACAAAACTATTACCCAAATGATATAAAATCTTTCTAATACAAAATAATATTACAATTATGAAAAAAAACATATGATTAGGGAACCCAAAAATTTAACTTTCTAAAAGCAACCCTAAAACATACTTATAAAAGGATTAACTAATTCATAAAAACTAGTAAGATAAAATTATTAACACCCTAAAAATAAAGTAAATAAATAAAGAAAAGTTACTTTCTAGGGATTTGCAATAAATGGCAAACCCTAAAGTTTATAAATGTATATATAAAATATCTATATTATACCTCTTTAAAAATTAATAATATTACAATAACGTTAAAGAACTTTTAACCTAACTTGGTAAAATATTAATGTTAAAAATTTATTAGGTGACAATGCCAAATGGGAAAGAAAAAGAGTTAACATTAAAAATATACCAAAACCCTAACAAATCAATATTTATCAATTTTAACCTTTATTCCATCATTTATTTTTTACTACTAGGATTTTGGGGATAGATCAAAATTAAAAATAAAATAATGATTAGTAATTATGACACATGAAATTCATATCTCACAAACCTAATTCATTTTAACATTTAATTCAAAAAGAGATAATGTTTTCTTTAATTTATAAATTTATTTACATACATACTCTCGAAGAATAATATAGAGTAATTGGTAGGGGTAGGGTCGGGTAGTTAGGTAGGAAAAGGAATGGGCTGAGAGGTCGAGTGTTCAACTCCCTCTCCCCGTTCTTTTTCCTAAAATTAGAAAAATAAATAAAATAACAATCACATTATTTAAATTACAAAAGATAATTAGGGAAGAGATAACTCCCTGTGTAAGAGGTTGTTTTTATTTTTCACCTGCACATAAAAATGAAGATAAATAAGTATTTTCTCATAACCCTCTCGAAGAAATCAAGTAGACTAACTGGTTAGGGGGTAGGAGGGTAGATAGGTAGGAAAAAGGTGGGCTTGAGAGGTTGAGTGTTCAACTCCCTTTCGCCGCCTTTTGTTCAACCTATTTTATTTTTATAATAATTATTTATTTTCAAAATTAAATATGCATTTATGGAATTATAATAAGACAATTAACAACCTACTAAATGAAAATACATTTTCTCTTTTATCATTTTAATTTTTCCAACATAAGCAAATGGTATAAAACTTAAATTTAACATCATACTTCCTTGACATCCTGTCCATTTAGAACCTGAAAATTTTGGTGTCAACACCAACATCCCTCATCTTAATGAGTTCCTCCTTCATCTTAGGAGCCAAAGTCGGATTGATTTGTCTTTGATTTGTCTAAAAGGTATTTCATATTGGAACAAGTCCTCTCTATAAGCCTTAAGATCGTCATAGGACCAAGCAAACACATGTCTATACTTTCTTAACAAACTAACAATATCAGATCTTCTTTTAGGAGTTAACTTTTTACCAATGAAAATCTCTTTAAGATTATGATCATTTCCTAAGTTTATCTTTTCTACTTCCTCTATATTAGTATTTTCCATTTTAACCTTATTACTAGAATCTTTATATCAAACATTTTTTCTAGTGCGACAAGCCCTTTAGGAATTTTATTAGTTTTAAGTTGAATTATATCTTTTCCAAATTAAGTATCCTTTTCATCTATTATTTCAACATAAGAATTTAAATCAATAAGTTGATCTTCGTACCTTTCCTCACATGCAAGGGACTTTATAATGTCTCTATCATTATCAAAGATTTACCAGTTATGAACGTTGCCAGGTATTGATGGCCTTGGTTTGATCTCTACCTGTGCAATATCTTCACATGGAATATCGTTATGCTTAATTGCTAGATTAGCCATGAAATCAACAAGAAAATTTTCAGATCTATCTATCCATTCTATCGAAAAAGCATCAAAAACTTCTATGGAATCCCATACTTCATTCTTGTACCTTTTTAGGGTATGATTCTTAGTAATAAACTTATCCCTAATCTGAGATACAACTAATTCAGAATCACCATAAATAGAAAGAATTTTGATACCATGCTTACCTGCTATTTTTAGACCTAGTAGGAGCGCTTCGTATTCTATAGTGTTGTTAGTACATTCAAACACTAACAAAAAGGAATATTTAAAAGATTTCTCATTTGGGGATATGAACACTACACCTGCTCCATTACCATTTTTACTACATGATCCATCAAAAAACATTTTCCAAATGAGATCATTATTTTCCTTAGCACATATTTCAATAGGACTAGTATTTTCAATGAGATTTTTATGAATACTTACTTGGAAATTCTCCATGTTGGTGTGGCAGAAGTGCGTAACCTAGCTTGGATCAACATCTTCAATGATGTAAGTAGATCTTGGTTCTTTGTCGATCCTTACAACATTGTCATTCATTGGGATAGAAGCATAGGATAGATCTAATTGAATATTTCCACCTACTAAATTAGACCACTATCTAGATAATAGAATTCCATAACTAGGTGGTACTGCTACAACATTAATGTCTATTTTATAAGATTTTTTAGGACACAAAGGGAACTTAAACTCAACATTTTTCATTATTCCAATAACTGGAACTAACCTATTGTCCATAGCATAACACTTTTCATAAGTAGTATCCACATTCATTCCTAATTCTTTCATTACCCCATGAGGCATAATATTAACTACTGCCCTAGAGTCTAACATACAATTTTTATCCAATTTATTGTTTATCACTAAAGTTAGAAAGAAAGGACCTACTTTAGTAGCATCTTCATTAACAGAAGTTCCTAGGTAAATAACTAATAATTCTTCATTATCCTTTTGTTCCTTTGCATATTTTTTAACAACATCATTTATTAACTTGATCATTTCATTCCTGCAATCAATTAATTTAACTATTTCCATTAGAGGGATAGAAAGTTTCACTTGAGATAATGCTTGAGACATAAATGAAGTACAGTTTGAAATTTCCTTACCACTGCTCTATTTGTCCGTGGGTTTGCTTATCCTTGATGCCTGATCATCTTGCCTTTTAGGAACATCTTTATTTGTCTTTCTTATTTGAACACTCTTGTTTGAAATTTTGTACATTCCTACTGCTTGTTCATTTCCTGAATTCACATTCGTGTTCCTCAAGCGATAGTTGCTAAGCACTTGTTCCATTGCTGCTACAGTGTTAGCCTCTCTTTGCTCTTTTGTTGTCCTTCTAATATCTGGAGTCTCAACATTATCTGAAAAGACTTTTTGCTCTTGTTGGTATCCCAACCTCCTGTGGCTTTCGTCTGGCATGTATTCTCCATCTGAATCATCACTATCTCCTGACCAAAAGGGTCTGGACGAAAGAGCATTTATCATAGGCCTCTCTTCATATCCCTAGTTTTCTTCCTTGATAATCTTTTGTGCTATAAGGCATTGCTCTTGAGGGTGAGGCATTTTACAAATTTCACACCAAAACTCATCCCCTATGAAATGATTATTTTTCTTGAGAGGATCTAAAGTGTCTGTTTGCCTTTTTAAGGGTTTTGCATCCTTCCGTTCTATGTGGTAAGGCATATCCTGCAATCTGTATCTATCATTCCTGTTGAAATTTCTGTCTTGCCTTCCTCCTTGAAAGTGACTTTTGTTTGGTTGCAAATTCTTCATCAAATTCACTAATTCATCCATTTTATCATTTTCATCATTCTTTTTCGGGACTACAGGATTGAATAACTTAGGATCATTTCTTTTATCAATCCTTCCGGTAGCTATTCTATTGATTTCAATATTCAATGCAATCTTAAAATCTTGTTGTAAGGTTGTTGGGTTATGAGACCTTATCTCATAATTCATCTTGACATCAAAAGATTTCAAATAAAAAGTAATTAGAAAAGGGTCAATAGGGCGGATATCTTTTGGAATCTTATTCAACACCTTGTTAAATCTCTTATTAAATTCCTTCACTGTTTCATTTGTATTTTTCCTCATAGTGGTTAATTCATGAGTTGCAAAGGATGGATCCCTGTGATCCCCAAATTCTTCAATAAACTGATCAACAAAGGTTTTCCAACTGGTAATTGATCTATCTGGCAAATTTCTATACCACTCATCTGCACTATCCTTGAGTGAGAGGACTAACATTTTCATACGCACATCCTCATAAGTAATCTCAAATTCATAAACAATATTTTTTACATTAATAACATGCTATTCTACTAATTGAGATCCCTCGCCAGTAAAATTGGGAATAGCAGTCTTTAATTTATTTGGTATAGGGTCAGGACAACACATTACATTTGAAAAATCCAATGGTTTATATCTCTCATTCACTTCCTGAAATCTGGCACCAAAAAAATTTCTATTATTGTTATTCTAAAAATATTGATCCTGGGGAATAGGGTTACCTCTCTGGTATTGATTTGTCAGATTACCATATTGCCCCCCGTGAGGCTGCTGAGCTACATTCATTTGATTTGGCATCCCTCCTCCATGCTGTTGATGTTGTTGTTGTATAGGATTTCCAGGTTGCCAATTTGTACCCCTGCCATATTGCTGTGTATAGTTTTGGCCACCATTCAGATGCGTTGAACCCTACATTTGGTGTGCATAATTTATTTGTGTAGGATTTCCCCCAGGTTGATTAAAACCAGTATACTTATTCTGCACATCATGATATTTAGGGATACTATCTGTTACTTTATAATTCACAATATCTGGTTCACACTCATCATAACCTCTATGTTCATCAAAGTTTTGATTCTCTCAGTGAACATATTCCGGTACTCTATGATTATGGTTATGCATATTATTCATATCCTTTGTATTAAAATAATCTGACCTCTTCTGATTATAAAGATCACGAGTGTTGATGCATTTTTGTTCACCGTATTTCCCCCAATCATGTTGGGCATTATTATTATTCATACAAATTCTTCCAAACTGAGAACAACTTTCTCCTCTTCCTTGCATATAATCTGCATTCTGCTGCAAGCATTCATCTTTCAAATCCTCTATAAAAGTGTTAAAGACCTATGCACCACCTTGGCTCTATGCATGGTTTCCTGCATATTCTCCAATATCCGAATCACGATTATATTTATTTTCTCCTTCAATATATTGATTATGCACATTATTTCCTCCCGCACTAATGTTTCCATTATGATAATAATTACTTTGTTGTGGACAATCATCTTTATTTGCTTTTCCAAAATTAACGTGAATATTATCATCACCATAATCATTTTTACCGTATTCATTATTCTCAGTAAGGTGATAATAATTACCTTGCTTATAATGTGACTCACCACCTTTTACTTCTTCTCCTTGCACAAATTTATGAATATTATTTGTATCATTCCAATTTCAGAATTCATGTATATGAAAATATCCCCGGTCATGATCCACAACGTCCATATGCTGGTTGTTATACAGTTTCTCATATTTATTATTATATTGCTTCTATTCTTTCTTCTGTGCAGGTACATAATTATTTTTTGGCTGTTTATTAAAATTAATATCACCTTTTGCCAGAGGTTGCGCATGCACATTATTGTTCTCTCTAATTGGCATAAACCCACCATAATGCTACGTGTTATAATACCTTTCCAAAGGATTATAATGCTATCTATGTTCATTATTTTATTGCCCAGTCCAATTTGTTGGTTGTCTAACATCACCTTCTTCCTTTGCATATGTGTAATTATTTCTTTGAATACTGCTATCTTCTAATGTATTCTCCACTGGGTAATCATTATCATGCTGCGTGTGACTATTTTGTTGACACCACCAAGATGTGCCCTGATGCTGCACATGAGCCCCATCATGTTGCGTATCATAACCTACTCTATTGTTAACATCATCCTTCCTTGTCATGCATTTCTCATAAGACCTTGTCTCATCATTGAAAAATGGTAAGTTATGCATTCTGTATTGTTGGTGATTTACACCATTTTCATGACTGGTTTGTGCAAGCAGATGCACGTTCTTGTTTTGATGTATGCCATGCGGCTGCTTGTTTTCCTATCTTGCGGATAGTGTTGGGTTGTGTGATAACTTTGATGATGCACTTGTAAAGTGTACAACTTTTCATTTTCTCCTCCATATGTATTTCCAACCAAGACGTTTTGACCATATGCAAGATTTTCAGATTGAAAATAGGGTTTATTTTCACATTGCTCATTGTAAATGCCATGTCTAACGTTATACAAGTGCACATCATCTGTATTATTCTGTAATTCCTTACATGAGACACCATTTTGTTTTTTATCATAATTATTATCTAGCATATTATTCATCTGCTATACACCAATCCAGTTTTGCCTATTTTGGATTTTACCATGTTCTTCTTGCTTTTGCGTAGGCTGGCACATAGTGTTATTATTTTTAACTTTATACACATCTTCTTCTTGCGCAAATTCAAACCTATATAGTCGCTCATGTTGCTGATTATTATTTTTATTCATCAAGTCCCCATGTTGCTTATTACTTTGTCCATGTGTAGGTACACATGGATATTCACACAAGTCTTGGGGATTTTGTATTTTGCAATACATGCTATCAATTTGGCCTCTATCTTTCTCCAGCTCCTGCGTAATTTCATGAATGATGTTTGGGCCCTCTTGTGAATCAATACACTGGTGCTACAAATCATTAGCATAAGGATGCTTATAATACCCAACATTTCTCTTATTTTGCATAGGTAAATCCATGTCATCAATCTGATATTTATTTTTCTTGAGCTTCTCATGTTCCTGATCTTGCACAAATTGAGAGTCATGTATTTTCCTATGTAGGTATTGATTTTGATAATGTAAATTATCATTTTGTTTCTCATTTTCATATGTATGCATTTTAGGATAATATTTATCTTGTATTTGATGATGGCCGATATTTTCACCAGTTTGATAATTGTTAACATGCTGGCTATGTGCAAATAATTAAAAACTTCATTATCACTTGTATAGACTTTATTCTCACCATGCTTGCTCTTATTTTGCATAGGTAAATGCATGTTATTCCATCGGTAGTTATCTTGCTGCATACGGTTTTGAGCAACCTCTTCTTCATGATCACTTTGCACATTGTCATAATGCTTTCCATAGAAACTTTTACAATTATTACCAAAATAGTCATTATTTTCCCTCTGATATTATGAACTTTCACCATACTAGAGGTGATCAACATTATCAAATAAACTGTATGCTTTTCCATTACTCTCATTGTTCAAATCACATTCATTATCTAGATTGTTATTATTCTAATAAATTTCACCCTGGTGATTAGACTGTGCATGTTGGTCATATCCCCAAAAATCAATTTTATTGTTCTAATCAGGATGTTCACTATCACTGCCTCTTCTCCAATGACTTTCACCTCTCTGATCATTTCCATTCCTTCTTCCTCCACTCTTCTAATTATCACGGGAACCATCATTACTTCCCTTCTTGTTACTCAGATTGCACATTGGATTAGAAATTTTTTTAAACCATTCACTGTCATCTCCTATGGTTCTCTCTTCTTTTTTTGTTTTAAACATAGGGTTAGTGGCATTATCATGGGTAATGTGACCACTATTCTTTCTATGGGGAGGAGTGTATACCGGCACCTTAATGCTTCCATCTCCACCATCACTTCTGTCAGGCAAAATAAGGCTTTCCCTTTCTATTCCTATTTTCCTAAGAGCTTCATCCAGCTGTCTTCTAAGGGCTCTAAGAATCTCCTTATCTTTATGCTCCAATCTAATCATCCCCTCAACTATATCATCCATCCACCTCTCCCTCTGCTCCTGTTCACACATGACCTCTTTGCTGTTATTCCTTGGGTTACGATGATCTGAAGTTGGGAACTACTCACAAGCAAATTCCTGACCTTTATCTTTGTCAAGTTTCTTTTCAAGAGATACATACAACATCTTCTTTTTTGATTTCTTATTCCTCCTATTTAGTTTCACTTCAGAGAATGAATTGTTCTTTAGGGACCTTCTCCCTAACATAGGCTTTGCCTAATACTATATTCTAGAGTCGCCACCTCACTTCTTGTGAGGAATCAATAACTGTTCTGAATCCTTCTTCCCAGTAGAGTCTTTACAACACTAACCAAAGATTTTGAAACTACTTTCACTGATAGGTGTCCCCAGGAGAGTCACCAATTTGTTGGTGCTCAAAAATGCTGGACCATTTTGAGGCCAACTGACAGGCACAATAAATGCCTCTGCAATTATAGTTCGATCGAACCAAGGCTGGTAGGCCTAAATCAAATATGCTGTCTAACTGCACAAACATGTGCATAAACAACAAAAATTCCTTCCAAAGGGGTTAATGATCCTTGGAGGAAAAAACAACCTAATATCCTAATTCTCAGATAGCTTGAAATCTAAAATAAGGCTAGAAAGTAATGCTAAACCTAATTTAATGCTTTGTAAATAAGATAATAGATAAGATATGTAAATCACAAAAAGAAATAAATGATAATTTCAAATGAAAAAATAGACTAGTGCCTGATACCAAAGTGGGAATAGAGTCAGATACATTCAATGCTGTGTATAACCGGAGACAGTTTTAAGATAGCTCGCTTCTGTAAAATGAGACCATCAACCTACAAGTTTCTATTGAAACAAAATTTACAACTTATACAATAGGTCCTATGGTTTTTAACTCAACTGAAGAGCCCGAAAGGAAACAATAACAGGTTCTTAGACCATGCTACCATTATTCAAATTGTACAAATTAATCATAAATGAATGCATGAAATAGAAAACACAGTAGGATACCTTGGCTAGAGAGTAATCCGAGAAACCAATTGAACGTAAAAAACTATATTAACAATAGGGTACAAAAACTTATCTAATATTCATACATAAGATTTTGGGCATTAAATTCCAATCCGTGAGAGGGTGGACTTTTCAATTTTGTTGCCGTGATTGATTGTGTTCTATTTTTCTTACAATTGAGTAAATATAAATATAAATCCCAATGGTTCCCTGTGAAAGGACATGCCCTTTCACAGGACCTAATTATACAACTAACCCTAAAAATACATAATAAACCATAATAATGGTTTTTTTAGGGAAATGATTCCCATACATTTAAATCATTTATTGCACTTTAGGTGTTTTCATGCATAACAATCCAATGTTTAAGTTCCTGCATAAAACACCTAATATTAGATAATATTAAAACCCTAAAATTGAAATCATTACATACGTAATATATTAATCTTATACAAAAACTACCATTTATTAATTAATAATTAATTAAAAATAAATAAGTATCATACTTTATACACATACTTGATAAATAAAGTGAAAAATGAAAATTAAAACTTAATTATATTTCATCCACATTAATTATCAGAATAAAAGCATTCATATTAATTATTAAATCATGAAGGATTTATATAATGAGATAATTTCTAGAATTAATAGAATGACTTTTAGGTTTTACCATTTTATTTTTATTTTGAAAATAAAATAAGTTCATTTACAAACATAACAAAATAATGCTACAGAAACATATTTTAGAAACGTTAGGGTAAAAAGGTTTTATGTTTCAACCCTAATGAAAGGAAAAATTGCTTTTGTTTAAAATAAAAAATAATCATAATGCAAATTAACATTACAATTACATGAAGTGCATTAATAAATTAATTCATGAAATGAGAAATCAAGTGAAGTGGGGTAAAACTATTTACACACACTTTGTCCTAAAATTTAAGATGAAGGCATAAAGTAAAAAACTTCTCTTAGGGATTTTGAATTTAAAGAATAAAATCAATCAATTATTATCTAACCCTAAACAATAATAATCAACCTACATGCCTTTTACCCTAAAATATAACCAAGGTGAATATATCATATTAAAAGTAGGGATATGAAAAATTTAAGAATTAACATCAAAATATACCAAAACCCTAAACAAATTAATATTCATCAAATTTTACCTTTATTTCATCATATATTTTTACTTTTAGGGTTTTGGGGGTAAATAAAAAATTAAGAATAAAATAATTATTAGTGACTATAACATATGAAATTCCTATCTCATAAACAAAATTCATTTGAACATTTTATTTCAAAGGAGATAAGATTTTCTTTAATTTATACATTTATTTACAACTACACTCCCAAGGAATAATATAGAGCACTTGGTAGGGGTAGGGTCAAGTAGTTAGGTAGGAAAAGGAATGGGTCGAGAGGTCGAGTGTTCAACTCCCTCTCCCCATTCTTTTTCCTAAAATCAAAAAAATAAATAAATACACAAAGAAATTCCTAATTTAATTTGAAAGTTAATTTAGGGAAGAAATTACTCCCTGTGTAAGAGGTTGCACTTTATTTCTCACCTGCACATAAAAATAAAGATAAATAAGTATCTTCTCCTGACCCTATTAGGAATGAATGCAAAGTATTTTGGTAGTCATTCTGTAGCAGTTGTTGTTGCATTCATGACTTGGATTGTCATTGATGTCAACACAGTGATATTCTGGATATTAGCAGGAAAGTAGGTACAGTTTTGTTTTGCACACATGTTGTATTGTAGATTGAATTTTGCCTAGTTGATGGTATGTTCTTTGGTGCGTTATTAACCTATGGTTAATAGCACAAAAATAAATTCATTCATTTGTAAGAGTTATGAGCATTTTGGTGAAAGCAGTGTTTAGATAGTGTTTCTGTGTAGCGATGTTTAGAAATCAGAGGATATCTCTTAGCTGGGATGGAATCTGATTTTGCACAGTTAAAGGGATTTTGGAGACTCATTAATGATGATGTGGTTCACAATGCAAACTTCGAGGTTATGTTTGGAGAAATTTATAGTAACTGGAAGCTGACAATTTTATGTGAATTCTGTGTGTAGCGTGTAGAATTTATTATTTTGTAATTGAGGACTGACTCATTTGTAATTATTTGAGTTAGGTATATAAGAAGGAATATTTTCCTTATTTTAATGTGTACTATGAAGAGTGAGATGCGAATATATGCATGAAGTGAAGAAAAGAGCTAATTCAGTGATGAAGGAAGACTTGTGAGTACAGAGATTTGGAATTGTGATCTTGTGTAGCAGAGAGTGTAGTTTTGGCACAGTGTGAAGGAGGTAATATATTTCATATTATTCTATTGAATAATTATAAGATATTTTGGACAGTGGGTTCAGAGATCTTGCCTTGAAGCTGTTTGGGCAGTGGGTCCTTCTGTCTTCCATAAACTCTTAACCGGGTTAGAATCTTTTAACAGGGATTCAAAATCTCCTAACAGGGATTTATATGTACTAAATGTATTTCATAAGACTCCTAACAGGGTCCATCCCCTAACAAGGAACTTTCATATTAGTGCATCATTTTGTGGGCATCATTCCCACCGGGGTTTACTCTTTTCAAGAGGTTCCCTAGTTAACATATCTTGTGTTATTGTGCAATTGTGTATGATTATCTTTCTATGGTTGATCAATACATTGATTATATTGTTTAAAGCTGTTGAATGGATAAATTATCTAATAAATGATTCACCCCCCCTCTAAGTTATCTTGGGGATCTTTACTTTCTAACAATTGGTATCAGAGCGGTAGGTCCTTGAAAGAAAAGTTTAACAACTTAAGGAGATCCATGGCGAATTTCAGAAAAGAAAGCCCTAAGTTTGATGGAGTAAATTTTGATAGCTGGAAAGAAAAGATGAAGACACATCTATTGTGTTTAGGACCAAGTTATTGGTTGATTACAAAGATTGAGAAGACTATCATTGAGGAAGACAATCTAGAGGCAGGAACTAAAGATGAACTAGATCTATTCATGTGTAACATACTTGCAAGAGAAGCACTTTTATCAGCACTACCAGAGAATGAATATAGTCAAGTAAGATGTTTGAAAACATCTCATGCAATTTTGAAAGCTTTACATTCTACTTTTGAAGGTGATGAACATGCAAAGAAGGCTATATTACATAATTGGATTTGTGCATTTGAAGATATCAGAATGATGGAAGATGAATCTATTAGAAGTTATATTGGTAGGATGCCTGAGATTGTGATAGGAATAAAGTCTTGTGGAGGTGATAAGACAGAGAATGAAGTGATATGGAAAATTCTAAGAACTTTGCCACCAGTATTCAAGCAGACAATGCAGATGATTGAACAAGTGATACCTTGTACATCAAAATTTTCAAGAGAGACTCTTCTTGGAAGATTAGAAACAACAGAGATGAACTTGAGATTATCAGGAGAGCTACCTAGAATGGAAATAGCATTTAGTGCTCTTAGCATTAGACCTACAAGAAGTACTAGTGTGAATGGAGATTATGCCAGCAGTAGCAGATCTGAGGAAGATAAGAAGATTGAAGAAGGTATTGCATTACTTGTAAAAAGAGAACCAGATGGTAAGAAAATCTTTAAATGTTGGACTTGTCAAGAATATGGTCATTTTGCATCTAAATGTCCTAAAAGAGTTAAGAAGTATAGAAGCAACTTTAAACCTAGGAGATCTAAAGAATGTTATTATGCAAATGATGAAGATTTTGAAGTAGGAATTGAAAAACATTTAAGTGATAGTGATAATGATAACTTTGAGGAAATAGGATTTGTAGCAATTAAAGAAGAAAGTTTTGAATTTGATAAAAGGGAAGAAAAAGCATTAGTTTCACAAGTTGAAAAGAAATCTGATTGGATTATAGACAGTGGTTGTTCACATCATATGATCGAAGATAAAAGAAAGTTTGTTAAGTTAGATAATTATGATGGAGGAATTGTTAGGGTTGGTAACAATGCACCTTGTTTGATTAAGGGTATAGGATCTATTAATCTTGATGGAAAGACTAACACTGATGATGTTTACTTTGTTGATGGACTAAGACATAATCTACTAAGCGTTGGACAATTGGCTGATAAGGGTTATCAAGTTTGGTTTTCTGAGAAAACTTGTGTGATAAAAGATAAAGATGGAAATCTGATTGGAAAAGGATCTAGAACCAGAGGTAATGTATTTTAGTTGAATCCTACTGAGATGACATGTTTGATAACTAGGATTGATGACAGTTGGTTATGGCATAAAAGGTTTTGTCATATAAACTTTGATAATATTGTCAAGGTGAGCACTACACTTGCGGTAAGAGATTTACCTAGAATTATGAAACCTACTAACATGATTTGCAAAGAATGTATGATGGAAAAGCAGAAAAGGAGTTCATTTCCCAATAAGAAGTTCACATCGGCAGAGAAGTTGGAGATTGTTCATATAGACTTGAGTGGTCCTACTAGGACTAGAGGATTCTATGGTGAAAGGTATTTTATGATTCTTGTTGATGATTTTACAAGAATGATGTGGATTGCATTTTTGAAAGAAAAATCTGAAGCATTTGATAAATTTAAGATCATGAAAAGCAAAATTGAGAATGAATATGGAATGAAGATTAAGTGTCTAAGATCTGATAGAGGTGGTGAATTTACATCTAGAGAGTTTAACACTTTTTGTGAAATGAATGGTATTAAGAGACAACTTTCAACCCCTAGAACACCAGAACAAAATGGTATTGCAGAAAGAAGGAACAGGTCAATAACTGAAGCAACAAGAGCTATGTTGTTTGAAAATGATTTGGATAAAACTTTTTGGAGAGAAGCAGTGAACACAACAGTATACACTATGAACAGAGTACAAATCAGAGAAGATACAAACAAGACACCTTATGAATTATGGTTTGGACATACACCCTCAGTTAAGTATTTTAGAATTTTTGGAAGTAAATGTTATATAAAGAGAGATGATGATATAGGAAAGTTTGATCCTAGAAGTGATGAAGGAATATTTCTTGGATATTCTTTAAAAAGAAAAGCATATAGATGTTATAACAAAATAAGTAAGACTATTGTTGAAAGTGCAAATGTAAAAGTTTATGAGAAGTTTAAAATTCAGGAAAGAATGCTTGATTATGAATCTGATGGAGAAGCACAACCTCAGCCTAACATTGAAAATGCAGAATTATTTTTTGAAACTAACAATGATTTGCTAAATGAAAGTCATACTGAAGAAGACAGAGAAGAAAATAGAGAAGAAAACAGAGAAGAATCTACAGTCGGAACAAGATCAGTAATTGTGACACCTAACAGGTATACTTCAAGACATCACCCTGTTGAGCAAGTTATTAGAAGTTTAGATAAAGGAGTTTTGACTCGAAATAAGGTACATTTATGTTTGATTTCTCAAATTGAACCTAAGACTACTAATGAAGCTTGTGAAGATGAACATTGGATCAATGCTATGAAAGAAGAACTAGAGCAGATTGAAAAAAACAAGACATGGGAATTGGTCCCTAGACCTGAAGACAAGAATGTGATTGGAACAAAGTGGGTATTTAGAAACAAGATGAATCAACAAGGAGAAGTGATAAGAAACAAAGAAAGATTGGTATGTAAAGGATATTCACAACAAAAAGGAATTGACTATGAAGAAAATTTTGCACCTGTGGCCAGACTTGAAGTAGTGAGAATGTTTCTAGCATATGCAACTTACAAAAAATTCAGAGTGTATCAGATAGATGTGAAGTCAGCATTTTTGAATGGTGAATTGGAAGAAGAAGTCTACATTGAGCAGCTTGAAGGTTTTCCTTTGACACAAGAAGGAGATATGGTATGTAAGTTAAAGAAAGCTTTATATGGATTAAAACAAGCACCTAGAACCTGGTATGCAAGATTGGATAAGTATTTATTAAAATTGGGATTTATAAAAGGAACAGTAGATAGTAACTTATACACAAAAGAAATTGAGAATGGTTTGTTGGTTATAGTTATATTTGTTGATGATATTATCTTTGGAGGAGAAGATGAAGCTAGTGACAAATTTGCAGATGAAATGAAGACTAAATTTGAGATGAGCATGATTGGAGAAAGGAAATATTTTTTGGGATTACAGATAACACAAAGCAAGGAAGGTATATTTGTAAGTCAGACTAAGTATTTAAATGAATTATTGAAAATATTTGGAATGGAAGATTCTAAACCTATTGGAACACCTATGGTAACCGGACATAAGTTATCTAGCAAAGATGAGACACTAGCAGTTAAGCATAAAAAGTATAGATCTATGATTAGAGGATTGCAGTACTTGACACATATAAGACCTGATATAGCACATTCAATGGGGATTGTAGCAAGATTTCAAGTAGAACCTAGAGAATCACATTATGTAGTAGTAAAGAGGATACTGAGATATTTGAAAGGAACAATGGATTATAGATTATGGTATGAGAATTCTGATGATTTTACTTTATGTGCCTATACTGATGCAGATTGGGGAGGCAGTGTTGATGACAAGAAAAGCACCAGTGGTGGAGCCTTTTTTCTTGGAGGTAAATTGGTCTCTTGGCTAAGTAAGAAGTAGAATTGTACTTCACAAAGCACAGCAGAAGCAGAATATGTTGCAGCAGCAAATAATTATAATCAGATTATTTAGATGAAGCAGATGTTGAAAGATATTGGAATAAAGTTTGATGAGCCTGTTGTTATACATTGTGATAACACCAGTATAGTGAGTATGTCAAAAAATCCTATTTTACATTCTAAGACTAAACATATTGAGATCAAGTATCATGTTGTAAGAGAGAAAGTTGTAGAAAAAGAAGTAAGATTGGAGTACATAAGTACAAAGGAGCAGATAGCAGATATATTTACAAAGCCTTTACCTAAGGATACATTTGTGTATTTGAGAGGTATGCTTGGGGTTATGCCCCAACCTATTTTTGAGAATTGATGCAGATGATTGCATCTGTCTAGTGGTATATGAGCCCTATCTTTCTTCTGAATTGGATGTTGGAACTTCCTCTATGGGGGAGTTTATGAGTTGAGTCATGAGGACTCTTGTTATTGTATTCTTCTGAAAAGTGTCTTTTGACATTAAGTTGTTGTTGACTTAGTGATAGAATTTTTGTCATTGATGTCAATGGGGGAGAGATATACATGAAAAACATTGTGGATTGTATGAGAGAGCTGAATAGGAAAATGAAGCAAGATTTGATTTGATATTTTGTAGTGATGTTGCAGTATTGAATTTTTGGAACATTGGATGTTTTTCATCTATGTTGCCATCAATGCCAATGGGGGATATTGTTAGGAATGAATGCAAAGTGTTTTGGTAGTCATTCTATAACAGTTGTTGTTGCATTCATGACTTGGATTGTCATTGATGTCAACACAGTGATATTCTGGATATTAGCAGGAAAGTAGGTACAATTTTATTTTGCACACATGTTGTATTGCAGATTGGCTTTTGTACAGTTGATGGTATATTCTTTGGTGTGTTATTAACCTATGGTTAACAGCACAAAAAGAAATTCATTCATTTGTAAGAGTTATGAGCATTTTGGTGAAAGCAGTGTTTAGACAGTGTTTCTGTGTAGCGATGTTTGGAAATCGGAGGATATCTCTTAGCTGGGATGGAATCTGATTTGCATAGTTAAAGGGATGTTGGAGACTCATTAATGATGGGGTGGTTCATAGCACAAACTTTGAGGTTATGTTTGGAGAAAGTTACAATAATTGGAAGCCGACAGTTTTATGTGAATTCTGTGTGTAGTGTGTAGAATTTATTATTTTGTAATTGAGGATTGACTCATTTGTAATTATTTGAGTTTGGTATATAAGAAGAAATTTTTTCCTTATTGTAATGTGTACTATGAAGAGTGAGATGCGAATATATGCATGAAGTGAAGAAAAGAGCTAATTCAGTGATGAAGGAAGACTTGTGAGTACAGAGATCTGGAATTGTGATCTTGTGTAGCAAAGAGTGCAGTTTTGGCACAGTGTGAAGGAGGTAATATATTTAATATTATTCTATTGAATAATTCTAAGATCTTTTGGACAGTGGGTTCAGAGATCTTGCCTTGAAGCTGTTTGGGCAGTGGGTCCTTCTGTCTTCCATAAACTCTTAACTGGGTTAGAATCTTTTAACAGGGATTCAAAATCTCCTAACAGGGATTTATATGTACTGAATGTATTTCATAAGACTCCTAATAGGGTCCATCCTCTAACAAGGAACTTTCATATTAGTGCATCATTTTGTGGGCATCATTCCCACCGGGGTTTACTCTTTTCAAGAGGTTCCCTAGTTAACATATCTTGTGTTATTGTGCAATTGTGTATGATTATCTTTCTATGGTTGATCAGTACATTGATTATATTGTTTAAAGTTGTTGAATGGATAAATTATCTGATAACTGATTCACCCCCCCCTCTAAGTCATCTTGGGGATCTTTACTTTCTAACAAACCCTCTCGAAGAAAACAAATAGACTAACTGGTTAGGGGGTAGGAGGGTAGATAGGTAGGAAAAAGGTCGGCTTGAGAGGTCGAGTGTTCAACTCCCTCTCGCCGCCTTTTTATTTTATTTATCATTTTTAGAATAATTTTATTTCAAAAGAATATACATTAAATAATTTGAAATAAAATAATTAATAACTTAATATATGAAAAATAGAGAATGACAAACATATATGCCTTTTATCCATTTTAGTTTTTTATCAAAGGAAAATCATAAAATATGAAAAATATATATTATACTTCCCTGACGTTCTATTCCTTTAGGACCCAAAATTTTTAGTGTCAACACTCCCCTCTGTAAATCCAGGGTGCAATAGCTCTATTTTCATCTTCATCCTCTAGCGGTGTCCTGGCCTATACATAGGCGCCATCATAGATCATTTGGGGAGAGACAACAAAAGGTTTCTTGTCTTCAAAGGGTTTCCCATAGGAACACAGAGATGGAGGTAGATATGTTAATGATAATAAATATTCAATCTGATATCCCCCCATGCCAGTATCCTTTAGCTTTAGAGTCTATTTCATTTCCTTGAGTTTAGCATCGAAGAATTCAGTAGACTGTCTATTGGTTAGAATAAAGCTATCAACAAATTTTTTGAGCATATTGCAAGTATAGCTCGTATTTGTAGGTACCATTACTTCTATTCCTTGGAATGGGAACTTTATGCACTGATGATAGGTTGAAGGGACTACATGCATCTCATGGATCCATGGTCTTCCTGTTAGAATCATAAAATAAAATAAAATGGAAAAGTTAAGGAAAGAATCCAAGGGATTATGCAATGGAGGAGATATACCAAATACTTGAGAGAGAGATAGAGAGAAAGAGACCAAATACAAGTTCACAAGAATGCTCCAAGAACCAAGGAAAGAACACAAGAATTTGAAAGGGGAAAAACAAGAAAAACCCCTTGTGAATTTTGAATGAGGCTCAAAGCCAAAAGAATAAGGAAGAATTGAAGCTCAAAGCTCATTATGATATGAGAGAAAGAATGAGAGAATATGGAAGATTAATTGAGCAAGTGTGTGAGAGGCATCTCTTTAAGTAGAGATGAGTGGAAGATTTTTCATGTAACTCCCATCTTAGATGAATGCCACATTTATTTTGTGTGTGAGATAAATGTGAAATTCCTCTTAAGGAGGAATATCTATTTTCTTTAATAAAGGAATTACAAATATGACATGTCCTGCCACTTGGACTAGAGGAAAAATACAATAGGATACCTTGGTTTATCCTTTAAATACATATTTTTACCAAGGAAAGATTAAATTCTAACACCCCCCTTTAATATTTACTTGGGGTAATTACATCAAGGGGTATTAAACTCAATGTTATAATGAAATTCAAATTCCTCTCTAGAAAGAGGTTTTGTCAAAATGTCTGCAACTTGATCTTCACCTTTGCAATAGATGAGGGAAACTTTATTTTTTGCAATGTGCTCTCTAATGAAGTGGTGGTGGAGTGAAATGTGCTTTGACTTTGCATGGTAAACTAGATTCTTTGCCAAGGCTATTGCACTTTGATTGTCACAATACAATGGTGTAGGTTGTTGTTTAGGTAGACCCAAATCTTCAAGTATTCTTCTAAGGCATAAAGCTTCTTTAGAGGCATGAGTATGACTTTTATATTCAGCTTCCATATAGCATAGAGAAACATATTGTTCTTTTTTACTTTTCCAAGATATAGCACCTGAACCAAGAGAAAAACAATACCCAAAAGTAGATTTCCCATCTTTGGGGTCTCCACCTAAATCTGAATTAGTAAAACCTTTTAAAGAGATCAAAATTTACATCATAAAATAATCCTAAGTTAATAGTACCTTTAATGTAACGTAATTTTGTTTAGCAATTTTGAAGTGAGTTTGTTGAGGTTTGGACATTAATCTTGAAACTAAACCAAAACTAAAAGATAAATCAGGTCTAGTAAGGGTTATATAAATTAAACTACCTACAAGTTCTCTATAAGGAGTAGCATCTATGAATGGAGATTGCATATATATCATTAACTTAGTTCCTAATTCACATGGAATTGAAACATGATTAGCATCATTCATATGAAATCTATCTAGAAGATCTTTAGCATATTTACTTTGAGAGATAAAAATAACCTTAGGGGTTTGCCAAATTTGCATTCCTAAGAAATAATGTAAAAGTCCTAAATCTATCATTTGAAATTTTTGGTTGAGTTGGAACTTAATATCAGAAATTAAATGGTTAAAACTAGAAATAAGAATCAAATCATCAACATAAAGAATGATAATAATAATGTCATCTTCACTATGCTTGATATAAAAGTTAGGATCATTTTTACTTCTTTCAAAACCTTGAGAAATAAAGAAAGCATTAATTTTGGAATACCACTCTCTAGGAGATTGTTTTAAACCATAGATAGATTTATTTAGTTTGCATACTAGATGTTCATGACCTTCTTTAATAAAACTTGGAGGTTGAGACATATAGATTTCTTCATGCAAATCACCATTTAGAAAAGCACTTTTAACATCTATTTGGTGAATAGGCCAATTCATTTTTGCAGCTAAAGAAAGAAAGAATTTAATGGTAGGCATTTTTTCAATTGGAGTAAAGGTTTCATTATAGTCTATTCCTTCAACTTGAGAAAAACCTCTTGCTACTAGTCTAGCTTTAAATTTACTAATATCATTATTTGCATTCAGCTTAGATTTGTATAACCATTTATATGAAACTAGATTTTTGCCATGAGGTAAAGTAACTAAATCCCAAGTATTATTAGAAATTAAACATCACATTCCTCTTGCATAGAAATTTTCCAATGAGGTTGATTTTTAGTTTGAGAAAAAGTTTGAGGATCGTTAGAATGCATAAGAGAAGATATTAAAGCATAGTTGCAATAATTAAGTCTCCTAGGTCTAAGACCACCCATTCTAGAAATATAATTATCACCTTCATTAATTAAATCTTTAAACCATTTAGGATTTCTCTTAGAAGTAATGGAAACATCACTATGAGGAGTAGATTCATCATTTTCATCGTCACTATGAGGATTAAATTCATCATCATCATTATGAACATAATTACCATCATTATGAGCAAAATTATCACTATGAGGAGTAGAAGCATTGTTACTATCATCATCATATTTTTTAATACTAGTAGGAATGGAAATAGGTGCATTAGGAGTAGGGTTTAGAATAGGAGGTTAGTCCTCCATGAGGTCAAGAATACCCCCTTTAAATTCATCATATTTGGCCTTGGAACAATCATGTACTTCATTTTCTGCAATAACAACATCTCTTGCAATATGCACCTTGTTAGTAGTAGGATCATAAAGTCTATAACCTTTAGTAAATTCATCATACCCAACAAACATAAATGGAGAAGATTTAGAATCTAATTTGTGCCTTTTTTGTTTGGGTGTGTGAACATATACAATAGATCCAAAAATTCTCAAATGTTGTAAATTTGGTTTTCTATCAGACCACGCTTCCTCGGGAGTAATATCTTTCAAAGCTTTAGTAGGAGTTCTATTAAGAAGATAAGTGGCACAAGCCATTGCTTCAGCCCATAACTTGTAATGCAAATCTTTAGCATGTAACATACATCTAGCCATTTCCACAATAGTTCTATGCTTGCTTTCTACCACACTATTTTTTTGTGGTGTATAAGGAATAGTAAGCTCATGTTTTATACCAAAAGATCTCAAGTAAGAACAAAATGCATTGTTAACATATTTAGTACCATTATCTATTCTAAGAATTTTATGTTTAGAACTAGATTGTCTTTTCACAAACATATGAAATTCAGAAAATGTGTCAAGAACTTGATCTTTAGTATGCAAGAAATAAATCTAAATTCTTCTAGTGAAATCATCCACAAAGGTAATAGCATACTTTGAACCTTGTATTGAGTTGTTCTCCATTGGACCCAAAAGATCACTATGAATAAGATGTAACTTATGAGACGCCCTCCAAGAAGTACTATGAGGAAAGGGCTCCCTTTTCATTTTTTCACTCATGCACCCTATGCATGTAATTTTAGATGGAACAAGAGGAGGTAAACCTTCAACCATATTATATTTTAGAAATCTATAAATATAATCAAAATTTGAATGGCCAAGCCTTTCATGCCATCTATTGAAATCAATATTCACTTTCAAAGAGTACCTAGAAGAGGCAAACTCATAGAATTTAAACAAGTTATCATGATCCATCTTAGCATTAGCAACAACAAGATCAGTGTTAGGATCAATCATAGAGCACATATCCTTATGAAATTCAACTTTTTAATCTTGACATAATTGAGCAACTGAAAGAAGATTGGATTTCAATTTAGGAACCTAAAGAAATTGTATAATTTTCCATTTGGAACATTAACATCGCCAACTCCATCAACTTTACAACTATTGTCATTAGCTAATTAAATAGGAATATTAGTAGTATCAGGTTGCAAATAATAAAAAACTTCTCTATGAGATGTAGCATGATGAGAAGCACCACTATCAATAATCCATTCTAATGCATGAGAAGTTTTATAACAAGTAGTAAAAGCACGACGAGATTGATTACCTTGAAATTTATTTTGATTATTGTTATTCATTGGCTTCTTATCATTTTTCTTTTTAAAACAATCATTAGTTAGGTGACCATCTTTACCAAAATAAGTACAATGTGGTTTCCGATTTTGTTGATTATTATAATTATTGTTATTGTATGATGGTCTAGAATTAGACCTATTGTTTGAATGATTATAATTATTATTTGAAGAATCATTATTATGATGAATATTGTTATTGTTACGATAATTATAGTTGTTATTAGAATGGTTATTGTTATGATGATTATTATTGTGATGATTAGTATGAGACTTATTATTGTGATTTTGAGTTTTACATACAAAAGCATGTTCAAAAGATTTAGGAAATGAAAAAATTTGGGCCATGTAAGATACTGAAGAAGCATGATTCAAGAAATGCATATGAGGTAGAATTGCCTACTGAGCTGAATATTTCACCAGTATTTAATGTTTTAGATCTAACAGAGTATCATAAGGGAGGTGTTGAAGATGAGATCACAACAGCACAATGGAGTATTCCAATAACTATTTCAGCTACCAAGGAGATTGAGGACATACTGGATAGTCGTGTTGGCAGAAGCACAAGGAACAAGACATATGAAGAATATTTGGTCAAATGGAAAGGATGACCTATTGAAAATTCAGCATGGCTGACAAGGGAGGAGGTTGACCGCCTTGGTTTTCCTCTCCACACCTGAATCGTGATAGGGTCGCTTCTCAAATTACCCCGGGTGTCTGATGCAGGAGCATCCTAGGTGTAAGAGCAATCTTGCATCACCCAAAAATATTTCTGGTTTTGTTTTCAATAAGGGCTATCTTGTGCAGAGCTGCTATTTATGGAAACTTGTTATTTTTAGTAAGTTGGTCATCTGATCTCAGAATGTTTTGATTTCTTCCCTGAAGGTTCATTTTGGTCATATCAGCTTGCCAGTAAAGTTTCATAGCCAAATCAAGTCTGGTTTGGAAGATATTGAAAATTTTCAATTTTGGAAATAGGGTATAGAAACTTTGAACTCAGTTTTGAAGGCTTTAGAGGCCCCGGATGAGGTTGAATTTTTGGCCGAATGAAGCTTGCATATTTTAGGTATTGTAGAGCTCCTCGCGCCCTTTCTGAATTGGGTCATAATAGTCAATCGGAGCAACTGGTGATGACTTATGGTCTTCAGAAGTTGGGTCAACTGAAATAGCGAAAAATGATTTTCCTTCAAAATTTCTGTTTGGGTTTCAAAAGTTATTTTGAGCTGACTTTGATGTAATAAATTGAAAAATAAAATAATTCTAAGTTTGGTCGGCCCTATGGGATAAATTTCTGGAACCTTCTCGGGCGGTGGAAATTGCCTTATATAAAGAAGGCCCATAGTGTTGTCTTAGGTAGTTCGGGGCAGTTCTGGGTAGTAGATCTAGGTATTGATTTGAGGCTTTGTCCTACAAAATATTGTAAGGGAATGCCCATGTGGCTTTGCATATTGTAATTCTGAAAGTTTGTAATTCCACATTTGTGGAGATAATAAGAAGTCCACTTTCTGTTCTTGCATATTGTTGTTGTTTCTCTATTTCTGTTATGTTTGTGGTATTAAGGGGAGCACCCTTTATCAAATTTGCAATTTGAAGACAAATATAACATATATTGAAGCAAACGCTTAAGCACAGTGAGAGGTTTTGAACAAAAAAAATGTATAGTTATCAGTAATAACAGAATGCTGAAAATGTTATATATAAAAAAATGTTATAATATAGATCAATAGAAGAATATAGAGATAAATCTACAAAACAACCTAGTTAGATTTAAATGAAAACACAGATTGATTAAAAATAATGAAACCTACAAGAGAAAGGAGTTACAAATCGGAAGAACTCTGATAAAAAATAGAGATATCTAGATAAACCAGAGATATGATATAAAGTTAGATGTTAGTAGAGAGAGTCAAAATTTGCAAATAAGATGAGTAAAATTAGAGATGAATATCAATCAATATATAAATAAAAGATAGAGATAAACAAACTTTGATCTGGCGGCAAGCCATCCAGAAAAAAAGTTAGATTTAAAAGAAAATAAAGAAGGAAGATATTAGATTGCAAGAAAGAAGAAAAACCTACAAAACAATGGTTAGATAACAAAAAAAAATTTCTCCTTTACAACTAAAATATTCTTCAGCTATCCCTGCATGCATACTCAAAAGCAAGGATTAAACATGCTCTGATACCATGTTAGAATCATAAAATAAAATGAAATGGAAAAGGTAAGGAAAGAATCCAAGAGAGTATGCAATGGAATAGATATACCAAATACTTGAGAGAGAGATAGAGAGATTTTCCTTCAAGAGATCAAATATAAGCTCACAAGAATGCTCCAAGAACCAAGGCAAGAACACAAGAATTTGAAAGGGGAAAAATAAAAAAAACCCCTTGCAAATTATGAATGAGGCTCAAAGCCAAAAGAAGAAGGAAGAATTGGAGCTCAAAGCTCATTACAATAGGAGAGAAAAAATGAGAGAATAAAGAAGATTAATTGAGCAAGTGTGTGAGAGGCATCTCTTTAAGTAGAGATGAGTGGAGGAGTTTGCATGTAACTCCCATCTTAGATGAATGCCACATTCATGTTGTGTGTGAGACAAATATGAGATTCTTTTTAAGGAGGAATATCTATTTTCCTTAATAAAGGAATTACAAATATGACATGTCCTCCCACTTGGACTAGAGGACAAATACAATAGGATACCTTGGTTTATCCTTTAAATACATATTTTACCAAGAAAATATTAAATTCTAACTCAATAGTATATTATATGCTAGGGGAATGTCCAGTACCTAATATATGACATCCCTTTCAATAGGTTCGACCCGGATTGGTAACCCCACTAGCCCTATAGATTTTCATTCTTCTTCATCATACACTTTATTGGTGATCTTTTTACAAGCATCTATATAGTCTTCACCATAGCCTATCTAGGCGAGCAAGTTAGAAGAGCATATGTTAAGGCCAACACCATTATCAATAAGGACACGATGGATGTGCTTTGGGCCAACCATGACCTTGATATGCAAGGGGTTATTGTGTGGATGACTGATGCAGGAGCATCCAGGGTGTAAGAGCAATCTTGCATCACCCAAAAATATTTTTATTTTTGTATTCAATAAGGGGTATCTTGTGCAGAGCTGCTATTTATGGAAACTTGCTATTTTTAGTAAGTTGGTCATATGATCTCAAAATGTTCTAATTTTACATGTGGAGGTTCATCTCAGTCATATCAGCCTGCCAGTAAAGTTTCATGGCTAGATCAGGTCTAGTTTTGAAGATATTGAGGATTTTTGGTATTGGCAGCAGGGTATAGAAACTTTGAACTCAGTTTTGAAGGCTTTAGAGGCTCTAGATGAGGTCAAAAATTTGGCTAACAGGTGCTTGCACGAGTCAAGCCTATAGAGTGCTTCGTGGCCTTTCTGAAATGGGGTTATAATAGTCAATCGGGTCAACTGGTGATGACTTATGGTCTATGGAAGTCAGGTCACCTGAAATGGCGAAAAATAATTTTCCTTCAAAATTTTTGTTCGGGTTTCAAAAGTTATTTTGAGCTGACTTTGATGTAATAAATTGAAAAATAAAATAATTCTAAGTTTGGTCAGCCCTAAGGGCTAAATTTCTGGAACCTTCTCGGGCGGTGGAAAATGCCTATATAAAGAAGGCCTATAGTGTTGTCTAGGGTAGTTCTGGGTAGTAGATCTGGGTATTGATTCGAGGATTTATCCTATAGAATATTGTAAGGGAATGCCCATGTGGCTTTGCATATTGTAATTCTGAAAGTTTGTAATTCCACATTTGTGGAGATAATAAGAAGCCCATTTTCTGTACTTGCATATTGTTGTTGTTTCTCTATTTCTATTATGTGTTTGTGGTATTAAGGGGAGCACCCTTCATCAAGTGGTATCAGAGTAAGAGTTCTTGAGTGTGTAAATAGATTGCCGACTGTGAGGCAATTTGCACCAGGACCATGGTTAGGGTTTTAGTGTGCATCACAAAAATGCCTCCATGAAGGGAACGTGGCAGAAGAGCTGGTGTTGTAACACCTGAGGTTAGAGCACTCCAGAGACAAGTACAAGCATTGCAAGAAGAGATTCATAGAAGAATGAATCTTAATGTCAGAGATGAAAGTGAGGATGAAGCTGAAGAACGAAATGATGATCAAGAAGAAGAAGGTGAAATTTTGAATCAAGAAGAAGAAAGGCTTTTTGGGGCCATTTCCAAGATTGGGAAAAGACCTAAGATCGAGGTTTCAACATTTTTTGGAAATCTTAACCCAAAAGAATTGATCGACTGGATCAATGAATGAAAAGAATATTTTGAGTATGAAGATATTGAGGATCCTAATAGGGTCAAATTCATGAAGGCTAGACTAAAGGGTCATGCAAAGATCTGGTGGCAAGAGATTCAATTGGAGTGAAATAGAAGAGGAAAGGATAAAATCACAAGATGGGATCGAATGGTGGATAAATTGAAGTGATAGTTCATTCCTGTTGATTATGAGCTTGACCTACTGAAGAAGATGCAAATTTTGAAGCAAGCAGGAAGATCTGTTCAGGAGTATACAGAGAAGTTCTATCGAATCCTCATCAGAACAGGCCATGCATAAGTGGATAAGGAGAAAGTTGCCTGTTGTGTGTGTGAAAATTGTACCTGATTTGTAGACACAACACTCAGTAAAACATTAGAGGTTAGTGATAATCAAAATCATGCAAAATTGAAAGCTATCTAACCAAGTGATTTACTGCCTTCTAATAGGTGCGAGATTAATGTTCTCAGACTGTAATCGAGATCAGTGACCTAGACGACACCTAAATGAAGGATTTGAATGCAAAAGATGGATATGAAATTGAATACAATTAATCTATTTTTTTGATATTTTCTATGCAATAAGAATGATAAAAACTTGATATGAATCTATGCTATTGAAAACTAATATGCTATGCTAATCTAACAATGATATGAAATATGAATGCAAAAATAAGATTGATCTCACAAAGATGTCGAATCACAAGAGCTTTGATTCTTCAATTCCAATTCTCCAGCGTGATTGTGCAAAATATGAGATGCTTGGATGCAAATTTGAGAGATGATTGAGAGATGAGCTAAAGCCTTGTTTTTATAGAAATCTAGGGCTTTGGAGGTGCATGAAAAAAGCCATAAATCACTCAAATAACTCAACTTGATTTTTGAGTTATTTTTAAATAAAAAGATAATTAACTCACAAAAACATGCAAAAGCTAAGTTTTAACTCAAAATAGAGTTTAGCTTTAATTGATAATTGATAGTTGTCTGCTTTTATGATTGTGCATGTTTTATTTATGAATTAATTTAATAATAAAGTGATTTATTTCCAACTTAACTGCTTTTAAAAATAAAACAATTGATTTATGGGTTAATCAATTATTTAATCAAACTTTTATTAAAAATTATATTATTAAATAGTGACAACTTGCTTTAATTAATTAAATAAGAATTTAATCAATTATTCATATGATATTAGATTTATTGTCAAAATTAAATAATACAATTAATAATAGATATAATTAAATTTAATTACACAATTAAGTGGCAAATATTAAATCTAATTAATTAAATATGAAAATATTCAATTAATCAAACTTTAGGATAAATGTGATTTATTGCCAAATAATTATAAAATTAAAGATAATTAAGATAATTAGGAATATTACTAGGAATATTCCCCGATGCAAAATTTAAGATAATCAATTAGATTTGATGATGTTTAGATGTGCCTTAGATTAGGACTTTGATGTCGATTTCATTCGATTTGTCAATGTAGGAGGTTAATGAACTTATAGCCCATTTTTGGGGTATTACATTTTGCCCCTCTTTGAATTACTGTGCGAAGCGCAGTGGTTCAAAGATAGTCTGTGTTTGATAGAGATATGAAACTGATTCAAAAGATAAACAGATCTCAAGATAGAAACTGATTGAGAGATATTGAGATAGGAGTTGATTGATATTGAATTAAGATGGAGATAATAGGTCTTGAATGACCAAAGATAATGTTCACTATAGCAACAATGAACCGATGATTGTGAAAAAGTGTCAAAATGCCTGATTCCAAACCTTAGGATTGCAAAGAAGTGAGTGACCCGTTCTAGACTCTATTGTCTTAGCAGAACTAGCAAGTATCACATCCAAACCCTTCAGTTGCCGAAGAACCAAGGAAAGAACACTATGATTTGATGGTTGCAAAAACTGATACAGATTACAAGATTAAGAGAATACCAGATTGATATGGATCGATGAATCTGATATGCCCCAAGTGATGATAGATTTGCCCCGAGCGATGAGGACTTTTGATGAATCAGTAACTAAACGTGATTGTTATCTTGTTTATTGAGGAAGATATGATTTCCATAAAGATATGATTTCAAATTTGATTACAGACTTTGAATGATATGCAATACCATGCCCCCTTCGGGATTAAAATTGAAATTTGACAAGAGAAGTCAGCGTTAAATGGTTTAGAAGCATGTAAATTGATAAGAGAAGTGGTTATACACATCCGAGAAAGCATTTTGCATCATTGGAAGGTCCCAAAAGACTAAGTTTGACTAGGTTTGACCATGAGTTGACCATGGTTGACCAAGTTGAAATTTTGATAGTTTGATGTTAGATAATCAGTTAAGTTAAATACTAGATTTCTGTGATGATTGAAGGTTGATTATGCAAGCAATTAATAATATGAATGATCTCAGATTTGAATTTTGATCCCGAAAAAAGATTCTACTTGCTATTTCATTGGAGGAACCTTCGTGTGAGATTCAGCTCTTGTTAGACTTGAAGATGCGATTAGAAGAATCATTTAAGCATTGAAGTTCATTTAATCATTGTGAGATCATGCAAACATGCAAAATGCAATGAGACATGCAAAATGAAATGCAACCTAAGACCTAGGACCTAGTCACTGATCATATGTCGATTTGTTATCATCATTAAACTTTTAGGTAACTGGATAAATCAATACAATGCCCACTAGCTATGAAACCATAGACATATGAATATCGATTTGTATGCGCAAGAATCAATACAACACCCACTGGTTATACAACCATGGACATATGAATATTGATTTATTTTCGGAATGTTGGATTAGATATAAGCACCAAGGCACAAACGCTAGGATGACCTGAATATCATGTCCATTTTGATATAGCAATTTGTACAAGCATCAAAACATAAACATTGTGATGAACTGAGTACGCCTTGCGTTAAA